>WTXH01000479.1:0-15347 GCA_022376555.1 Russula compacta | reverse complement strand
GAAGAAGAATGCACCCACCTTGGTAAAATCAAAAGAGTTGACCTATAGGGTGTTGGAGGACCGGTCGTTCGTGTGGGTGACTCCCCTCATCACCATTTGGCCCCCCCCTTTTACTACCGGTGTCGAGCGACATCATGATCTCGGTTGGCACATCACACTTGAGGACAAGCACCCAGAGAGTGAGGTTATTCGGGTACTTGCGGAGCACCTCGAGGGTGAAGCGGTGGGAGCTTTCTTTGCAGTGGTGCGCCCCCATTTGGCTTCAATTTATCCCCACGTTGAATTGACCAATGTAGTTGGATAACAATGCCGCGCCTGTACCACGACAGTGGTGCTTGCGGCTTCTACAGAAGGATGGTAGCGGCTGGAATGAGCCAGCACGTATCGCTACGTGGCTGAGAAGTTCAACGGCCGGGCTGGTCAAGGAGGTGAAGATGTGGAGGCAATGCTGCCTCTGCTGGAGAAACGAGGTGCATAGCCAAATGGGTTCCCATTTCTCAAACGCATGCCCGATGATCCAGTCCTTCAACAAGATGAGGGCCCACAAGGCTCTCCGCCCCCTCGAACATTCCTTTAACCTCCTTAGCGCCACCTTAAAGAAGGAGTCGGTTACGGCTGAGAGACTGAAGAAACAGATGGATGACGAGGTGAAGGCGATGAGGGGCCTTATAGGGGCCCTGGATAAACGAATCCTGGCGTTGGAGCAGGGGAAAAGGAAAAGTACGGATTCCTCCTCTACCCCCACACCCTCTAAGAAAAAGAAAAAGGAAAAGCAGGCCGCCGCGCCAGCTGGTCAGACGTCTGGTCAGCAGCAGAGCAGTGGGAGTGGGCAGCAGACGCAGAACAAGGGGAAGGGGAAGGCCAAAGCCCAAGGGAAAGGCAAATAAGCCTACTACGTCAGTTCTCCCTTTCCCTTCACTTTAGACAGAATGACTTCCCCTCTGCCTACTATTACATATTGTAACTTAGTGGATAAGGGATTGGACTTTACTCTGTAGTGCTGTACCTACTGGCCGTGGGCCTGTCATGCGTATGTCGAGAAATATCGATCTTGGTTGCCTTGTATTGCGATACAAACAATTGAGTGACCCTGCCTCCCGGTGGGCACTAAGGTGCCTAGGTGCACGATCAATGGCTTTCAGTGAAACGAGCCGCACACGCACGAGGGGATAGGACCACAAAGGGACCCATTCGGCTACCCTGGCCTAAGAGATGCTGTGGTGTGCCCCCCACGAGGAAACTAATGCGTGGTGTGAGGCGGTGCCCTTGATGGGTTGGACGGGAGACGGAACTGACCCCGAAATGCTAGGGGGTACAGATCTTCTTTCTCCTTGACGGCGTCTGGAGAGGCCCGCCAGTAACTGACTTAACTATGACTTCTACACCTTCTACTGGCATTATTAGAGAAAGGGGAGCCGTGGATGGGTCTGCTCCCCTTCTCTATGAATATACTGAGACCCATCAAGTACCCGAGATCCCTCCTCTGGGTAAACTTGACCTTAAGGACTGCCAACGGCTGATTCTGTTCAATGTACAGAACATGACCGTTCCGCAGGTATGGACGGAGCTGCGGGCCTGTCTGGGAGATATGGCCCGGTCCATAGTCAAGTTAAATCGCGTTGTCGGCCCCCAACGGAATCCCCACTGTGACATGTGGGTCCGAAGGGATACAGGTGCTGCTTTGGTAGCTGCCGTGAGGCAACAGACCAAGCGACGGAACTGGGGTTTGCCTCGTGTTGTGACAGAGGCTGAACGAGTTAGTTGCACCACTTTTGCCATGGCCCAGCGGCCGGGTACTGAGGAGCGCTTCGCCCATGTCCAACACTGGAGACTGGCCATTTGGCAGTCTTGGTGGGAACGCAGAAATGTGCCTGCTAAAGCACCCCGGTTCAATTCGCAGCGTGACTTCCTAAAAAATATCGCCTCGTGGAACATTAATGGTTTTTGGAGCAAGAAGGAAGAGGTGGAAGAATTTCTTTCACAACAGAAGGTAGCTGTGCTTGGGATACAAGAAACCCTTGTTTCAAACAAGCACTACACAATCCGCTCGCCGGGGTATAGATGCTACCAGTCTAACGCTGAAGAGGACTTCGTGGGATTGCGATGCTAGTCGATTCAAGGCTAGCTTCCTACGAAGTGCCCCATGGGTTAAGTTGGTTGACCCATGTCAAGGTCTTTGGTTATGCGGGCTTGAAGGGCCCTACACATTTCATCAATGTGTGAGAGATCCCTTAAGCAAGGATCTATTGCACAAGTGAAGCTGTGAAGCTTTGCTAGTGGTTGGAGGGCGCCTCTTTTTCCTGATTTGGGGGCGACCTGAATACTGCGACATCTTCAAATTGCGGGGACGTCCCGAGAACTGCAAATACCCCGGATTGGGCGAGGAGTGATGCCCCCACCCGGTAGAGTACAATCCTTGTAGGACCCTGAGGGGCTGAGGCTCTCTATACTCGAAAGAGTGTCCGTGACCCAGTGTAATGACTGGTAGATGGTAACAACGTTGCAAGTAGTAATACTAGGGATAATCGCGCAGCAAAGCCCGTCCCAGGTGGTGCTGGCGGGTGAAGTACAACGACTAGATGGAGATGGGGGGGACTCTGACCTAAGTCAGCAGAGTAAAGGGAGAATCCATGCCTAACGACCACCCCTTAGCTGACCGGGCCCAACCCGGGGTGATCCATCCCTCTCGGATGGTGATGACTTGTTGAAAGCTGAACCCCCTTAAGGTATAGTCTTTATAGTCAAGTAATTGGTGGTCCACCATATACCGGCGAGGAAAGGTGGATAGTAGCCTCCTCTGTGAAAACATGGGGTGAAAGTAGCCTGTAGTCTTCACCTAAAATCTTAGGCTTGAAGCGGTGTTTGGAAGTCTGACCTAGTGGGTAAGGGATTTGGGGCGGACTGGGGCAGTGTCCCTGATGGAACCGGAGGGTGTCCTTAGTGGACTATGGTGAAAAGGCTGTAAGGCCCCTGGGCCGGTGACCTAGGGGGCTCGCTGTAAAAAGTGGGCCAGAGCTAGAAGCCATAATGCAAAGCCTGGACAACCGAGCCTCGAGTAGTGGTCCTTGTGCTGGTAAGCAAGGTCCTGTCATGGGTTATACGAAAAGCCATAAGGTGTAGCCACGAAATGCTAGCCCTGGGAAGAAGCGACAGGGTATCCGAAGGGGAATTTATACACGGCCCTTCAGAAAGCCTTGATACCCCCCAACTACTAGTGAGGACCCATATGCTGTGGATTTCTGTTCTGTGGGGGTGACCCTGCAGTGAAGGTGTGAAGTGAAGCCCGGCCCTGGCCCCTTGTGGGCCGTGGGTTCTACGGGGGTTAAGATTTAACTCACGGCGAAGATAGTCTAGCTTGGCCCCTGGTGAGCTCGGCTCATAACCAGTGTGGTTGAAGGATGAACAATGACCTCAAATCAGGAGGTAACTTCCGTAGAGCGAGGAGTGATGCCCTGCAGGTGCTCAAACGGATAGTAAACAAAGTCCTTGATCGTACTCCCGGAGCACGGGTCCTTATAATGGGTGACCTAAACGAAGAACAACCCCAGGTGATTAAGCACCTGGAGAATTCTGCGGCTCTGAACAAGCTTTCCCTTGCGTTTGTAGTAGGAAACAGTTGGACGCAGTTCCCAACACGGGCGGGAAAGAAGCCTCGCTCACTGGATCACTTCCTATTGACTGAAGGTGCTACTAAGGCCTTCAGGAATGCTAGGGTTCTCCGGGAATACAACTCAAGCGATCATCGTCCTATTGTTCTCCGTCCGAAAGCACAACTCCCTTCGGAACGGACGGAGACACTTAAGACGCGTTTTGATAACAAGATGCTTCGCTTGAAGAGTGACCTTGTCGTTAATGACAACTCATGGAATCGGTTAATGACGGCTGCGTTCGGGGAGGATTACTTCCCCCCTGCACCTGCCGAGGATGAGCTAGGAAACGCGGTATCGGACCGCGCGGATGAATTCATTGCAACCTTTGATCAAGTGTGCCGGAGACACAGCGTGAAAAAGGAATCATGGCCGGAATCTAGACGAGAGTTCCCTCGAAAATTAAAGACTCTGATACATGTCGTTAAGCGGTACTCGAAGAAAGTAAACCGTGAGCGGGACCCGCGAGGTGTCCCGTTTGCTGTCAATGCTTCGACGGGTCGGGCGGAGGAAGACGCCAACGCAATACGACTGTCCCGGGCCAAAGCTCGCTTTAAGAAGGCGAAAAGGGCCTGGCAGATCCGAATGAAACAGAGTCTTTACTCCCACATTGTTGACGATTTTGTGTCACACGACCATAAGGCCGTGTGGAATCGCATCAATGCCCAGTTGAAGCCAAATTCTGTTCAATCCTCAGTGAGTCCTGTGAAGGATACAGAGGGGGTTTTACAATATGGTGCAAATGATATATTGTGGTGCATGGCGGCTCACTATGAGGATCTATTGACTTACGATCCAGATAACCTGTCGCAGAATTACGCCTACTGGGATGAGAAAGATTTGGGTGAAGCAAAGCCACCCATGGTGGACCTTAATGATCCACTAGAGTGGCGGGAAATTTGTGAAACCATCAGAGGGATGAACCGTAATACGGCCCCTGGTGTGGACGGAGTACACATAAACGTCCTCAAGTCTATGGTTGGGGAGGAAAGCATGGCACAGTTGAAGAGACTCGTCCCGCGTTACCAACGTCAGGACAATGTTAGAGTCGACCTGCCCATCGACAAGATGCCTGCGGACCCCCTCACACCGCTCGGGAGAGCCTTCCACGCCTTGCTCCTTAGGACCTGGCAGACTGGATGCATACCGTCGCAATGGAACGAGGTGCATATAGTCAACTTATTTAAGGGTGGAGACCCAGAACTCACAAACAACTACCGCGGGATCAGCCTCATATCTTGTGCTTTCAAGGTACTGTTGGCTGTAATGGCGGCCCGCCTTAGTGCGGCTTGCGACAGGTATGGTCTGTTAGCAGCCGAGCAAGCTGGCTTCAGGAAGCGTGAAGAAGCTGTTGCACAATCCATTGCACTAGCCGAGATTGTACGGAGACGCTTTATGAAAGGAAAGCCAACCTTTGGGCTTTTCATTGACTTCAAAAAGGCGTACGATAGACTGTACCATGCCGGTCTATTCAGAATACTCGACCACCTTGGTGTACGTGGCCGTTTCCTTAGAGTGATTAAGAGCATGTATCGGGAAACAAAGTATTCTGTCCACATAGGGGGTCACATCAGTGAATCCTTCACCCCTACTAGGGGCGCGAAACAAGGTGACCCCCTGTCCCCTATCCTCTTCATCATTTATATAAACTCGGTTCTGGAAACGTCCTCCGTGAAAGGAGGTGTACGCCTGGATAGGAGTGGCTTGCGCTGCCCGGGTTTGATGTATGCGGATGACGTTGTGGCCTTGGAGAATAGCTATGAGGATATCCAAGCCACCGCTGATGCTATAGTGGGTTGGGGCAAAGAGTATGGGATGGAACTTGGACTGGACAAGTGCGGAGTGATGATGTGGCCGAGCAGCAAGCGAAGAGTTTCAGCACGACCACTACATCTACTCTGTAGCCGGTGGGATTATTCCTACTGTAAAGACATACAAGTACTTGGGGATCACCGTCAGCATGCTGCTGGGAGACCCTCGTCGTATGGTTCCAGGTGAATGGTCTATGGAGATGCAATTCGCTCATCTCCAAGCTGAGAAAGGCAGGAAGGTCCTGTATAGCCTTCGACCGTTCTTGACTGATAGATTCTGTCCTCTGCTCCTTAAATTGACGTTGGTCCGTAATTTGGTCTATGCGAAGATGCTCCACGGAGCGGAATTGTTGGGATTTCAGGTTGCTCATGCGGAGCCCTTGCAGCGCGTGGTTAATACTGCCGCTAAGTGGATATTGGGCCTCCAACGTTCGAACACGTCTACGGATGTGTTCACCCTCTGCTTCGAGCTGGGTCTCCCTCCTGTACATCAGGAAATGTGCACGATGCGTGCTAGGTTATACTACAAGCTTGAAGGTCAGATTGATGGCGGGTTGAAGACTTGGCTTCAACTCCTGTGGAAGACACCGATTGACACGGCCCCTAATCCTGGACTATGGTCTTGGATATCGGGAAGTAAACATTGGCTGAGTCTTAGTGCACAAGAGGGAATAAATATGCTCGGAACATCTTGAGAGATCGTCCCGCAGAAGTGTCAGGGATAGAATAATTCCTGGCCAGACGGCTCCGCTTAGACCATGGGCGCAGCTCTGCAAAGCCTTTGAGCTTCGGGTGAGGGCTAACGCCTATACTTCCGGAATGCAAAGAGGCTTGAGGACAGCTTTCTTTGGTGAAGACGAGCAGGGTGAATTGGCTAGCCTCTTTGGAGGTCCCGATGGCGATGAGCCCTTGCTCCGCCCCGAAAGGGGTCATCTCACCTTTTGGTGGGATCTGCTCGACGAGCAGGCAGAAATGGAGCGCGGTAGGACCATTCCTACCTCTAGAAGCCGTGAAGAAGTAACGAAAGTGAACCTTGTTCGCGACACGGTTTTGGAGCGATTAATGAGCAGTCAAAAGACGAAGGGATTCTCCCAGTACGACAAGTACAACTTTGGGATTACTAGAGGGTACCTTCGTGAGGCAGCTGCTCGACCGGATTTGGCTGAAGGTATACGCTGGCTGTCCTTAGTGAGAACACGAGCATTCCCCACAGTGGAGGGTGCTTGGCAGCGGATTAAGAGAAGTGGGCAAACACCGGCTTTCGAGCGCGGTAAATGCCCCCTGTGTAGGAACGACCTAGCCACTGGATGGGAATGGACTCATCTGTTGCAAACATGCCGATACGCCCCTGTTGTTGGTGCGAGGGGTCAGTACTTTAGAACAGAGCCGCAGCTACATGAGTAATAACTTGACAGAGGGTCGCTTGGGAGACCCCTCTGTGGTAGCATATGCGAATGAACAGGGGTTGGAAGACGGCTCCGGGGCTGTAATGGCCTTTGATCGAGTTGTTAGTATAATTCTCTGTGGTGGGTTGTACCGCTCCGTCGAGTTTGCCGATGGGGAAGGCTGGTTCAACATGTACACCATGGGCTTTGGACACACCCGTCTCATTACGCCAGGTTTTGAGACTTTTGGATATGTTTATGTGGCGTCATTCTTCCAGAGTGTTGCCCCACTGTTTGTGCAGCGCCTAGGCGTGAATCTATACGGTGACTGGTCCGAGGATGGATCACACTCTGGGAGTAGCCTTGATGATGATGAATACCTGTGGCATGGCTGGTTTCAAATGTCTGATGTCGACTCGGTACCCTCTACGGACAGTGATGTCCGTATGGTGACCGACGAGTCGGATGTTCCAGCTTCGCCCTGATCTTCAGCATTGAGCCCCTCAGGGCCATGGAGTGCCTGGGCAGGGAGGTGGTGAGAGCCCTTCACTGCCCTGTCGAGCTCGAGAGAGCACCAAAGACATGGGGGGTGCTGCTGGGCGAATGGTTCGCCCACCGCCCGTCGTTGACGACACAAGCCAAAGTACACAGTGCATGGCATACCTTTAGTTGGGGGGCGCCAATCCCCTCGACTGGTAGACACCAGAAACATGGTCCAGCGGGTGAAACCCCGCGAACCCTTGGGCAGGTGACTGGCCCGGGGGGTCTGTTTCCAGACCGCCATGTGGACCCCTCGACTTTCTCTCTGAGGGAGTTGGGGGGGGTTGGTTCCGCGAATGGATTAACGAGATTCCCACTGTCCCTATCTACTATCTAGCGAAACCACAGCCAAGGGAACGGGCTTGGCAGAATCAGCGGGGAAAGAAGACCCTGTTGAGCTTGACTCTAGTTTGACATTGTGAAAAGACATAGAGGGTGTAGCATAAGTGGGAGCTTCGGCGCCGTTGAAATACCACTACTGTTGGACTGTGGCACATTCTTCTGGATGGGAGTACCATGATTTTGCTGATGAGGGGGGGGGCTTTGCCCCTCCATGTACCTTGTGGAAAATAATTGTATATGGAGGAGGCCTTTTAGGGCAGGCTTGATCACCACTTGCTGTAATCTGCATTCTTCTTTAATCCTGACCCTCAACCTTTTGTTACAAAGAAGGAACCCTCAACCTTAAACCCTCAACCTCAAACCCTAAACCTCTTATGGCTGGGTCTTGTCTTATGTAATGCATATTCTCACTGTCTAACTTGCCTGTCTAATTCACCCTCACATACTTTCTCTTTTTCACTCATCTTCATTGCTCCTTTGCTCTTCCAGACAGAGAGTAAATGACTTGTTAGCCTATGGTGATGCTTACATGTAACTACTTTCTGTATCTACACCACTTACTGGGAAACATCTTCATAAACCTACATCGCCTCAATGTCATGGGTTTCTTCATAGCCTTCTAATATTCAGGCTTAAACCACACATAAATCGTAGGTCTGAAGAGAATACTCTGATCAAGAGCCCAACCAAATCAATCAGTCTCCACTTCATAATGGTCTGAGTCCAGAACACCCATGTTATCCCTCTTCATTCTGTCCCTTTCCACAAAGTGGTCAGCATGATCTTGATGCAATGCATAAAGCAGTGCTAGCCACATTGCTGGAGGCAGTCCTTCCACTGTTGGCTCCACCAGCATAACAAATGCCAACCTCAGCTTCTTTGCTGGCACCAATGGTCCAGGTTCTGCATCCATTGAAACATGACCATGCTTCTGCTTCCCTTTGGTGTGTGCATCCACCATAGGGTCATCTCTTGGGTTCTCCTCACAATCTGCTTCAAATGTTATGGTGGACAGTTGGGACACTTTTGCTTACTAATCACCACCCCCTCTGCACTAGCAACCCAGCAGGAAGGAGCAGCTCCTTCCATTCATGACCTTAGTGGCATACCAACAAACTAAGTGCAATACAAGGCATATCAGCACTCCAGACATCCCTTCCTTTGGATATGCATCTTAAGTATCCAAATCGACTCCTTCACACCTAGATCCCCTTCCTCCTATAAGGAACCAGAGGACAAATACAACCAGCACCGCCACTACCAACAGCTGTTCTAACAAGGCATTAGAACTCTACAGAAGATGACCAAGACGACAGTCACTGACGCAGATATCATCCTACATGTCACCGGCGAGAGCAGTGACACTTAGACGTCGTTAGCTTCTACAATAGTAGTGGAATCGTCCGACAACTCAGCAGATATGCCCACTACGTCTGGTGGGAAGTAGCTCTCGTGACTCCCTAGTGATTCGTTGATAGTGCTGGAATCGGAGTCGATGTTCGGTGTGCCTTCGACTCGAGGCACACAAAAGACAAAGCACAGAAAGGCTAGGAACGCGAAACAAGCCATGGCGTTTCCTAGAGACAATAGACGGAAGTCACTACTCTTTGATAGACAAGGAGACTCGACTTAGAGTCTCGTCTCCGTATGCGCACGCGTACAAGTACTACTGGTACATGCTTACTACTGCTGCTGACGCGACCGTATTCTGGTCATTCGGCTAACTAATCTGCTTACTGAGGCTGACAAAGCTCGCTGACACGCACTGACTAAGTGTCCGACCTGTATTACCAACCCCAGGCCTAGACAGGCCTACCACACCTGGGGGTCCAGCGCATCTTCACATACCATCAGCGGTTCTCTTGCCCCCAGGCAAGCCGCCCTGTGGCACTACACATACAGCAGAGGGATAGAGACAGACCAGATGAACTAACTACCAGACAGAGAGAACAAGCAGCTAAGTGTGCTGCCAGACAGAAACCCCAACAGACCAGCCATGCTCTGTCCAGCATGAGATCAAAGGACTATAATGTTGCAGTCTTCACCAAACTTTGTGACCTCCATATCGTCAACAGCTGTAGCAATAACTTCGGTACCTACTTTGACAGTAGAATACATTGTGTTTGAAGTGGCCCCAAAAAGTTGAAGCTCACTTTCTAGTCTTACCATATACACAACCTACATGATAACCATACTTCTGGTAATAATGTATATAAGCCATCAATGATTATCAGGTGGCACAAATGTATCCCCTTTGCATGGCAAAAACTGCAGCACACAAGATGATGGTATTAACCTATTGATGACAGGGGGGAAATCATAGCCACTATCAACAAGCCTATGAAAGAAAGATTTGAATCTCTTATATGTAGTAAAGTGTGGAGCTTTCTCAAGCTAGTATGCAAGGTAGGATAGGGTTTGGATTGTTGTGATAGTATGAAGTTGGAGTGCATCAACCTCCAACCAATGACTCAAAGTCTTATATACCTTTCAAATCAGACTTTCAACTTAATTCACACAATCTGTCACAGAGCGGCTTGCACAGGGGCAAGAGAACCGCTGATGGCATGTGAGGGTGCATTTGACCCCCAGGTGTGGTAGGCCTGTCTGGGCCTGGGGTTGGTAATACAGGTTGGACTTTTTAGTCAGCATATGTCAGGGCTTTGTCACCCCCTCAGTCAGCAATCAAGTTAGCCGAATGACTGGGAAATGGTCGAGTAGCAGTAGTAGTCACATGTACAGTAGTATTTGTATGCGTGTGCGTACTGAGACGAGACTCTAAGTCGAGTCTCCTTGTCTCAACAAGAAGTAGTGACTGTTCTGCTATTGTCTCTAGGAAAGCTGTGGCTTGTTTCGCTTTCTTGGGTTTCCTGTGCTTTCTTCTCTGTGTTCCGCAAATCGCGCACACGCCAAACATCCACTCTAGTTCGAGCACTATCAACGAGTCGCTGGCCAGCAACAGCAGCTATTTCCCACCAGCAGTAGTGGAAGCAGCCGCTGAGTTATCCAAGGTTTCGTCTGAAACAAGGGATACTGACAACGTCTAAGTGTCACTGCTTTTGCCGGTGACACAATCACATGCACACCCTATCACACTAGGACATCATGTGTCTTAGTGTGAGGGTTTGAGTTCAGTTCGATTTGGTTCAGAGTTTGGATGCCTTGTCCAAGTCTGGTTTCTGGTATGGTTTGAGGTTCGGAGTTCTGTTCTTAGAACTTGTACAGCTGTGGGTTCTGAATGGCGTGTAGCAGCGCCGGCTGTTCGGTTATCACTTCAAGGAAGTGATGTCTGGAGGTGCAATGATGTCTTGTATTGCACTTAGTTTGTTGGTGTTCATGCTAAGGTCATGAATGGAAGGGGTTCTGGTGTCTTGTAGGAGTGGCTCCTGGTTGCTACTGGTGTGTCATAGTATGCGGCACATATTACAGAGGTTGTAGTATGCGACTTGTTCATATAGACGACTAGAGTTCCTTTACTAGTGGCCTTTGTATAGACGGCTAGAGTTCCTTTACTAGCAGCCTTTGGGTTCGGGTTCTGGGTAAGAAAGATGGCATCTTTCTGTCTGAGTTGTTCGGAGTTTCAAAGTGAAGAGCAAATGCAGCTCTAAGTCAATTTAGCAGGCCTTAGGGTACATTCTAAGGTGCAAGAGGATAGTTCAGATGGTTCATTAAGCTTAAGTTCACAAGGGATGAACTAGAAGTCCTGTATTATACAAGAGACTAAGCTTAAGGCTTGAGTCTCGCTTTGGGGGGCTTTTATAGGCCCTGTGGCTAATGTACAGTAAGTACATATGACTAAGTAAATGGATGATGTGTCTCTACGGCATCATACTAAGCATAAATGACTACAAGATAGTAAGCATGTATGACTAAGTAAGTGATGATGTGTCTAGATGGCATCCTACTAAGCCTATATGACTAAGAGGTGGGATGACGTGTTTAAGCGGCATCATGAGGCTGTGAGACTACAAAACATGGCGGCATATTAGTCTGAACATATTAGTAATGAGCTGAGGCAACACGACATAAAGTGGAGGGCAGTGAAGCATAATAGAGGTTTGGTAATGTATAGGGATGGATGTGGAAAGGGCTCCCTGCCAGTCCGTGAGAAAGCGAATACTATATATAGTAGAAAATGAGGTAAGCATAAATAGTCCGGCAGTCCATAACACTGGGCAAAACAATGGCACCAATCCCTGTACTGTACAACATGTGAGTGTGGTACATTTGCCCCAAAGGGAAGTAAAAGACCTGGAGAAGGGGGGAAAGAGGAGAGAGGGATGAGTAAAAAGAAAGAAAACTTGAGTCAGATAAATCAATGGCATAAAGAGAAAGAGAGTGGCAGTGAAGAGTGAAAGGTGAACAAAGAGTGAGATAGGGCACACGGGCTATACAGATCCAAGTCTGGGTCCAACTTGATTCCTCCAATTGCATTGACTGGCCATGACATGGTCTGCACAGAGCCACTCATCCATTGTATGAGTGGCATTGAGGCGGCTGGGGTGGTGTCAGTGACACGTAAGATGGGAGTTGGGTTGTGTTGGGCAAGCAAGCAAGAGACAAGGCACTGAGGATGGTGCAAGATGAAAGGGGGAATACAGCCTTAATGTGAGGACAGTGAAGGCCATTTTAGACAGGCACCACAATGTAGATGGAGTGGGACAAGAGCTTGCATTCGACATGAATGCATGCATGCACCCTCATATACATGCTGTAGCAGATGTACTGTAGTTGCTGCAAGAGTAGTGGTCTATGTCACCTGAGTGAGAGGATGGGATAATACCTGCAGTTTGTAAGCAATAAACAGAAGGCAAGGGACATACCTGTGGACAGCGGTCCCATGGTTGCAAGCAGGGCAAGTTGGGCACATGGTGAACAGGGTAATGCAGGTGCAAGGATGGGATGTGCAGTGAGTGAGCACCAATAGGTATGAATGTAAGGCAGGGAGGGAGAGATGTGGCAAACAAGGTTTTGCAGGCACAAATGCATGGCTGGGTGTGCAAGTGAGTGGAAGTCTTGCAGTTGTGGGGGTTTGGGGTGGGTTGTGTGATGAGTGGTTTCACACAAGAGGGGATGAAACAAGAGGAGAGGAGAGAGAAGAGGAGAGTGTGCCCTTTTCAGGTACAGGCAGCTTGGTGGGCCAGTAAGAACTGACTTGGTCAACCAGAAGTCGTGACTCAAGTTGGAGTCACAACTTGTAAAGCCGACCATTTCCCACATGATTGGCTTGGCCAGCTGAGCTGTGCACACAACCAGCTTCTGGCTCTTGAGCTAGCTTCTAGCTGGACTGCGGCAACACTAGTAGGAACATTTGGAGGGTTGCTGGTGCATTGGGGTGATACCCTGCTTTTATGGAAAGGGTTCTGAACTGTGCTACATAGCTGTCTAGGTCACCTTGCTTCATCTTTAATTGTTGGAGCGCAGTGGTGGCTTTGGTGACTTTGTGGATGTCTGTAAATGCAGCTGTGAAGGCTGATTCAAATGTAGCCCAGTGTATTTCATCTTGTAGGGGTACATTATGGTTGTGGTGTTGATCATGAAGATGATCGACTCTACCATAGACCCAATCATCAACTAGGGGTCCTCTGATGTATGATAATGCAAGGGTGGCCCTCTTGTATGGGATTTGCATTGATTTGTTGTCTTCATTAAGTAACTTGTATAATTTAAATTCCCTTAGGAATTTGTTGCTTTGGCTATGGTCTCCTGTGAATACTTCTGAAGGAGTACCATTCCATTTGCCATTTTCTGGGCCTAAAGGTGGAGCTGCCTGTGCCCCTGCTTGTTGTGGACCTGGGGGGGGGGGTCCTCCTGCCAGTGGTTGAGGCTGCTGGGGTTGTTGGGGTTGTTGTGGTAGCAGTATGTTTGCCATAAATATTTTGTATAGGTTGTTAGGGCAGTTGTCATGCTAGGATGTCATGTGTCTTAGTGTGAGGGTTCAGGTTTGGTTTGGTTCAGAGTTTGGACACCTTGTCCAAGTCTGGTTTCTGATATGGGTCGGGGTTCAGAGTTCTGTCCTTAAAACTTATACCACTGTGGCTTCTGAATGGCATGTAGCGGTGCCAGCTGTTCTGTTATCACTCTAGGAAGTGATGTCTGGAGGTGCAATGATGTCTTGTATTGCACTTAGTTTGTTGGTGTTCATGCTAAGGTCATGAATGGAAGGGGTTCTGGTGTGTTGTAGGAGCGGCTCCTGGTGCTACTGGTGTATTGTAGTATGCTGCACATATTACAGAGGTTGTAGTATGCGACTTGTTCATATAGATGACTAGAGTTCCTTTACTAGTGGCCTTTGTATAGATGGCTAGAGTTCTGTTACTAGCAGCCTTCGGGTTTGGGTTCTGGGTGGGAAAGATGGCATCTTTCTGTCTGAGTTGTTCAGAGTTTCAAGTGAAGAGCAAATGCAGCTCTAAGTCAATTTAGCAGGCCTTAGGGTACATTCTAAGGTGCAATAGGATGGTTCTGATGGTTCTTAAGCTTAAGTTCACAAGGTGATGAACTAGAAGTCCTGTATTATACAAGAGACTAAGCTTAAGGCTTGAGTCTCTCTTTGGGGGGCTTTTATAGGCCCTGTGGCTACTGTACAGTAAGTACATATGACTAAGTAAAGGGATGATGCATCTCTATGGCATCATACTAAGCATATATGACTACAAGGTAGTAAGTATGTATGACTAAGTAAGTGATGATGTGTCTAGGTGGCATCCTACTAAGCCTATATGACTAAGAGGCTGGATGATGTGTTTAGGTGGCATCATGAGGCTGTGAGACTATGAAACATGGCAGCATATTAGTCTGAAAGTATTAGTAATGAGCTAAGGCAACATGACATAAAGTGGAGGGCAGTGAAGTGTAATAGAGGTGTGGTAATGTATGGGGATGGATGTGGAAGAGGCTCCCTGCCAGTCTATGAGAAAGCGATTACCATATATGGTTCAAAATGATGTAAGCAAAAATAGTCCGGCTGTAACTGGCCTGGGGTGATGGTTCAACACCATCATGCCCTGTAAGTTGCGGAACCAGCCAACTAGAGTGTTTTGACCCTGTTTCATGTTTCTGTCCCCGTTTCATGTACATCAGCTTGTGATTCTTGAGTGACCTTTGCTACTGGTTGCTATTGTCTCTTTCGTGTTTCAGGTATAAATAAGTAGTAGCACTGCCCCTCAGGCCCTAAGCCTGCCCTCAAGTACTATGTACTATATGTAGGGGACTCATTATGCCTGGTAGAGGCAAGTTGAGTCTCTTGTCTCAATTCTAGCAGTGTTCTACTTCATTGTGGGTGGCTACTGAGTTGGAGCTCAGCAAGCGGTAACCCGGATGTCAACATCGACAGGATATGTCGACTTCTCCTCTATAAGTCTTCTAGGTCACTCAAGACCTAGCTCATCGATATAGCGTGTCTATTGTTGCTGTCAAACCCTTGCAGTGACACCGGCAGTCCATAACAGACAGTGTCACCAGCATAGACCATGACCATGATAGCTGGACTTTCAGTGTCAAGTGGAATGTCCACACTGCTTAGCAGAAAATGGAAAGCATGCCATGAGTCTCCCCCAGGGGCAACAACAAGGTCACAAAAGCCTGTATACTCCTAGTCAAGGACTAGACAGGGACAGGACAAG
>WTXH01000478.1:0-15371 GCA_022376555.1 Russula compacta | reverse complement strand
GGCCGTGTTTTCTCCTTTGATGAGGGTGAGGGTGAAGGCGATTTTTTTGAAGGGGGAGTTGTACCCTGCTACGTCCGCGTTCAGACATAGGTACCCTTTACTTCCTCGATGAAATCGTTGGCTTTAGACCTGTCTCCTGTGAAGACTTGTGGGAGTGCTCCCATGGTCTTTACATCAGCGGCTGCCGCTATGGGTATTGTGGTGTGTTTGGATCTGGTCCTCCTGGTCCTCCTTGTCCTCCTTGTCCTCCTCCAGACCCTCCTGGTGGTCCTGACCTCTTGAGGACTTGTCTGAGGACGTTTTGAATATGTTGTGGTGTGCTTTGGGTGGTCGTGGATGGCTGGGCGGCAACGGCTGTAGCTGTGGTGGTTTGGGTCGACATGGCTTGTGAAAGGCTAGGGATTCTTGCTCCCACTGGTAAGGCGTCGGTTGGTAGTCCTTGAAGTGGAGTGAGGGTTCTGATGGGGAATGCTGGTGTCTTTTCTTCCACCGGGGTGATCTTGATTTTGTTAAAGGCATTGTCGATCTCTTTGACCGCTTTGTCTGACTCTGTATCTGAGACAACCTTGGGTCCCTCTAGTTCTTCGTCGAGAAGCTTGTCAGCTTCCGATCCTTCAGTGTCGTACTTGTGTAACTGTGGGACTGCCGCTCCCAAGGTATATTGCCCTTCAGTCCAGTGGACTTCTCTCCACCTATCATTGTGGATGCACACCAGCTTTGGGTTGGTTGGTGCTTTGCCTCTTGCTGTGACAATGATCTGTATATCCCGATCCATGGGATTAGCTGGGTGTTCTTTGGAAATGTACCGAACCCTGTGGTTCCTTCTGCCTTTGGTGCATCTACCCAATCGAGGGTCGTAGTCTGCAGTGTCCCTTCTGAACTGCTAGCTGTATTGAAAAACAAGTTGAGTCTAATGTCACCGCCAAGGGTTGGACAGCAACAATAGACACACTAAGTTGATGGGCTAGGTCTCGAAGTGACCTAGAAGACTTGTAGAGAGAAGTCGACGTGAATGTCGATGTCGATAAGCTGGGTTACCGCTTGCTGAGCTCCTACTCAGTAGCCACCCGCAATGAAGTAGAACACTGCTAGTATTGAGACAAGAGACTCAACTTGCCTCTACCAGGCGTAATGAGTCCCCTATATATAGTACAGAGTACTTGAGGCAGGCCTAGGGCCTGAAGGGGCAGTGCTACCTATTTATACCTGAAACACAAAGAGAACAATAATGACCAGTAGCAAAGGTCGCTCAAGAAATCACAAGCTGATACACATGAAACAGGGCACAAGACATGAAACGGGGTCAGATACTCTAAGTGGCTGGTTCCGCAACTTACAGGGGTGCGATGGTGTTGAACCATCACCCCAGGCCGGTTACAAGTAGGGTAGGGGAAGTGATGATGACTCTGGCCGGATCATAAGAAATACATACATATATGGACAAAAGATTAGTAAGCAAAGGCATCCCAACTGTCCACCATAACACCTTTAATGATTCCTTTCTTCCAATCAATCTTTGGTTCATTGGTGGCTAGGAATGGGTATCCCAGGACAATGTTATTGTGTCCTAGGTTGGTGACAAAGAAGGGAATTCTTTTGTGATTCCTTGGTGTTGGATTTTGAGATCTACTTTGTCAGTAATCTTCCAGCCTGGTTGATGGTTCCATCAACATTCCTGGCAATTCTTGGTTTCTGGAGGGGTTCTGTGGGGATCTGAAAGCATTGTATAGGTTTGTGGTGGATGAAATTTTCTGTGGCTCTGCTGTCCACAAGTGCTGTTGCATTGGCCCTTCTGTTCTGTAAATGTAGTATTATTTGAGTTTGTACTGATTAAATCTTGGGTAGAAATATGCTATTTGAGAATAGTGCCTGAATGATGGCCATGTCATTCAGGCAGTCAAAAAATCCACTTTTTTGGCTTGCATTGCATTCATCCATTGCACCTTCTTGTTGTCAGAGAAGGTGACCCTTCTATTGACCATATCTTCAATTTCATCCATTTCCTGGGGTTCTTCTTTGGCTTCCTCCATTTCTTTGTCTTCTTCATAGTATTCATCATTACTTTGGACCATCTTGATGTAAGATGGTTTCTGGAGTGGCTTCTTTTTGGTGGGACAGTTTCTGGCAATGTGTCCTTGTTTGCTACATTCAAAGCATCATCCTTCTTCCCTATGTTTCTTCTTTGCTTTGTCAGTTTCTGCTTTCCTAATGGTATCCACATGCATAGGAGTACCATTGGTGTAAGGATGTCTCTGAGTGTACTAGGGTTTAGGAGGTGTGGCAGCATGGCAAGGTGCTTGTCTCTTGGGTCCCTAGTTTGGCATCAGCCATTTTCCTTCTCCAAAGATCAGGTTCCCTTGCTTCTGTACTTTGGATTCCTTTTGGACTGCCTGGACATAACCTTCAAAGGTGGTTAGTCCTGGGTGCATTCTTAATGTTCATCATCCTAATCCAGATGGTAGTCCTTGTAGGAACATTTGGAGAGTTGCTGGTGCATTAGGTTCATACCCAGCTTTTATAGCTAGGTTTCTGAACTGAGTTATGTATCCATCTAGGTCACCTTGTTTTATTCTGAGTTGCTGGAGCATGGTGGTAGCTTTGGTGACTTTGTGGATACTATACCTGCACCACACATTGGCCAGTCACCACCTTTCAGACACCTCAATTATCTTGTCCACTTTTTGTCCCATCCATACCAAATTTTGTATAGCACATCAAATACACTATATTAACAACCTCCAATGATTTTTATAATGTAAAATGCTCCCTGTTGTGAGAATGGAAGAGTGCCCCTTGTCATGCTTGCCGACCAATGCTGCTTCAGTGTTTTATTTCATTTACACTCAGAGTGGCTGAAATGTCATGTGTCAGCACCTGGTTGACAGCACATGTAACTACCATACCATGCCTGCCACATGGACAACATGGACATCTATGTGGAGCACAACTAAGCACAGTGATCAATGCAGTAATGACCCAGCATGTAAAGGCCAGATTCAGGATGCAATAGGATATATAGCTAATAGTAACTATTCTGCTTGAGGGGCTGCAAGGGTGAAAGGTGCATGTCTGATCTCTTAAAGTATATTTATAAAATGTAATTTTAGTATTTATAATGTACAGATTGTGAAATTGACCTTATCAGATAGGGTCAAAGGACATCATCTTTCATGGAAGGATGCATGTGCAAAACAACAGCTATTGACACCTGATTTAGAACAGATCTTGGTTGATTGGGTGAAGCATTGGGGTAAAATGGGCATCCCCTACTCATCCACAGAGTTACACACTGAGGTGGCTGCAATCTCTGGGAATATAATTGGCCCAATATGGCATCTGAAATTTCTTAAGCATCATCCTGGGCTTCAAGGCATGAAGCCCACAAAGGTTGATCCAAAACATGCAAAAAACTTTAACTTGGCAATTATTAGTGATTATTTTGACAAACTTGAAGCATTACATGAAAGATATGGTGATATTCCTCCAGAACACATATGGAATATGGACAAGAAAGGTATCCAGATGGGCAGTGGCCACAGAAAAAGCAACAAAAAGTTCTATTATCTGAGGCACCAGAAGCAGAAATACTGGATGCAAAATGACAACCTGGAGCTTGTCACAATCCTTGAATGCATCTCTGCCACTGGGGACATCATCCCACCATTATTTTGCCTTCAAAACAGAAGCAAGCCAGATATGTGTACATTGGATGATAATCTATGGGGAAGGTGTGTGTCTTATCTTTTGTGTTTATTGATAATCTAACACATGCAAAGTGTGTATTTCTCCAAGTCTGGATGGATAGACTCATATAATTTCGAGTGTTGGATTGATGAAATTTTCATTCCATTTGCAAAGAAGCGATGCATTGATCCATTAAAACCAATCATCCTAACCATGGATGGCCACAATACACATGAATGACCAGATGTTGAGCACATCATCTACAGACATCTTGATAACAACAATCTGGAGATTGTCATGATGTTCTTTCCCTCTAAGACTACACACAAATGCCAGCCCCTCAATGTTGTTATCTTCTCTGGTGTTGAGCGTGCATGGCAGACAGTCTGCAATGATTACCTCAAACAGGGATATCTGGTCAATCAGTTCACAGTAATTCCTGCTTATCTTGGTGGAATGTGCAAAGCCATAACCAAGGAATTAATTTCAAAAGCATTCAAGAAGACTGGTCTCTATCCAGTCAATCACAATATATTCACACCAGAGGATGTTGAGCCTTCCAAAGCATCATCAACTATCACATATGTCCCCAACTCCTTTCCCCACATCACATCCTCCAATCTGATGACAATTTCCTTATCAAGGGCAATGATAGTGACTCTGATTATGAATCTTCATCAGATGATGAAGGATCATTCTCAGATCACACCCTATCTGACAAGCACAACTCCACTAGTGATCATGATGAAGATCATGACTCACTTAGTGATCACAATGAAGATTGTGACTTAACTAACAATCATGATGAAGATCACAACTCAACTAGCAATCACAATGAAGATCATGACTACCAAAATGGTGTACAAAATGGCCCCCAACCAATGTCAGGTCTTATGGTCTTGATCACAAATCTTGAAACCAGTGTCATTCATATGACATGCTCTGCAACAGCAGAACTGAATATCAACATCACATCACCTCCCAAGATAATGTCACACTATGAATACTCCCAGCTATCTCATCAAGAACTGCTGGATGAACTTCAATCAGTTAGACAACAACTATCATGCACACATCAGGTGCTTGGATAAATGCTTAGTCAGCTGAGCACATCTAACACACACTGCACATCGATCCATTGAGAATTGGAAAGTGTGTGACAACAACTTGACAATGCAATTAAAAAGAAACCACAGGGATCAAGGAAGATAAAAGTGTGGTTTTTGACTGCTGCAAACCTCCACAATGAATTTGATTGCAAGGATGCAGAGTGGCAAGTTCAGGCACAGATTGCAATGGAGAAGGAGAATCAATGATCACTTCAGATCAAGCCCAGAATTGTGGACAAATGCAAGGTTCTCTGGTTTATTTGGATTATCTAGTTGCAAGGGGTCCTCTGGCCATCAGAATGCATGCAAACAGGTGGATTGACATCCATCCACACCTGGGCTGGGCTGGGAGCCCACTATGAATGCAATTGCCCATCTCAGTGGATCTTACATTGGTTTTAGTGACCAAGGACCTCCCCATTATCCCCACCCAACACCACCAATCACACTATCTTATTCTAACTAGCAGACCAGCAGTGCTGGTCCCAGTTCCAGTTATGGCCATAGTAGCATCCTATTTCCTAATAGTTCTATACAACCTTATTTTAATCACCACCCACATTAATTGTATTATCTTTTCATCTATATAATGTAGATAAAATACAGATAAATGATGATCATTCATGTGTGCTGAATAGGATGTGGTGAGGACAGTGGATAGGAGTGGAGTGCATATGGGCACCACACATTGGATGCACCACCTGTCAGACAGCCGAGCCATGACCTGCCCATCAGCCATCAGCACCACACATCGACAGCTGCCTATTAGACAGCCACAGCATGGCAGTGAAGTTCAAATAAATCACACATCACAGGCATGACTATCCAAAAGGTGATGACTGGCCAATGTATGGTGTGGATATAGTATCTGTGAATGTAGTGGTAAAAGCTGTTTCAAATTCTGCCCAGTGGACTTTGTCATGCATGGGTATGTTGTTGGTATAGTGTTGATCACTGAGGTGGTCAACTTGATGATAGACCCAGTCATCAACTAGGGGTCTTTGAATGTAGGACAAGGCTAAGGCTGCTCACTTGTATGGGACTTGCATTGCTTTATTGTCTTAATTGAGCAGTTTGTAGAGTTTAAACTCTCTTAGGAACTTGTTGCTTCAACTTTGGTCTCCTATATATATTTCTAGAGGGGTGCCATTCCATTTTCTGTTGGCAGGTCCTGGGGGGGAGCAGCTTGTGCTCCTGCTTGCTATGGTCCTGGAGGTGGTCCTCCTGTGGGTTACTGGGGTTGCTGAGGTTGCTGGGGTTGCTAGGGTGGTATGTTGGCCATAAAGACTTGTATGGGCTGCTGAGGTGGTAGTGGTTCTGGTTGTTGGTCTGCTGGGGTTATTTGGATCTGTGGTCTGATGTGATAGATTGCTAGAAGTTGACTTGTTTGTCTAGTTGTCCAACATCTTCTGGGAGTTGTGGTTCTTATTCTGGGGGGTGGGGAGCTTTGATTTGCTTATAGTGTGCAGGGGTTACTTTGTGATATATAAGGGGTTGGCTTGTTCTGGTGTGTGAGGTCTTTCTTCAGATCCTTCACTAGCAGTATGTTCATCTCCATTTCCTTCTTTGGAGGAGTCTTGTGCTTCACTTTGGGGTTCTCTAAGGGAATGAAGGTTGGTGGAGTGAGTGTGAGGGGTACGAGCTTCTGGTGTGGTAGCTTGTAGTTCTTCTGTGATGACTGCAGGGGTTAATGTGATTCACTGAGCCTGGTAATCAGGGTGGTAGGGGTCATTGACTGGTGGATATCCTGTTCCTGCTACTCTGTGTTTGATTCTGTCTTGGTTGTATGCCCAAATAACACCATTTTCATCTCTAGTAAGGGTGTACCAGTATCCTTGGATGAATTTAACTGGGTGTCCTCTGATTGCATTGGAGTGTTCACTGGGTATGTGAAGGGTGTATCCTCTGTTTGGTCTCTGGACTGTCCAATGGATATTCTGTCCTGTGATGTAGTCTGGGAGGTTTGGTTCTATTCTTCATGCAAGTTGGACCCTAGTGCTGGTTGCAAAGGCTTTAGGGTAGACAAGTGGTTCTCTTCTGAATTCTGGTGTGGTGACTGATAAGCTTGGTCTAATGTCATGCTAGACTGAGCATGGCTGGTCTGTTGAAGTTTCTGTCTGGCTACATGCTTGGCTGCCCATTCTCTCTGTCTGGTGGTTAGTTCATCTGGGATATCCCTCTGCTGTAGACAAGTGGCATTGCTAATGTCTGTGTTTGTGACTGTTGTCTTGGTCATCTTCTGTGGAGTTCTAACCCTTGTTAGAATGGCTGTGGGTAGTGGTGGTGCTAGCTGTATTTGTCCTCAGTTTTCTGAAGGAGGAAGGGGATCTAGTGCAAAGGAGTTGATTTGGATACTCAAGAAGTGTATCATCAAGTTGGTGTCAAGGAAGTGATGTCTGGAGTGCTGATACACCTTGTATCACACTTAGTTCATTGCTGTGCCACTAAGGTCATGAAGGGAAGGAGCTGCTCCTTGGTACTGGGTTGCTAGTGCAGAGGGGTGGGTCTATAGGGCACTGAGAGGTCCATTACCCAGTGGCCTTCATCTGTCTGAAGCAAAGAAAGGCAACACCTTTCTGAGCACTTAATGGATCAGAGTTTGAAGAGTTCCCAATTGAGACCTGGTTTACTATATATGGTAGATTAAGTGAAATGTGTCACTAAGTTGCTTAGCAGACCCTAGGGTACATTCTAGGGTGCAAGTGGAAAGGGGAAGAGGGATTCTAAGCTTAGGATCACTCAGAGGATTGCTCTAAGAAGTCTATGATTTATAAGAGACCAAGCTTAAGGCTTTGGTCCAGTTCTAAGAGAGTATTTATACATGGCTATTTAAGTGGAGTTTCTGGCAGCCGTTGATGTGTTTCAGCAGCAGTAAGGCCATGAAACTCATTGGCATATTAATGTAAGGAATCTAGTGATCAGCTGAGGCAATACAGCAGCAGAATGGGGCAGCAGGAGTAGAATAGAAGGTGTGTAAAGTAAAGTGGGGGAAGTGATGACAACTCTAGCAGGACTGTGAGAAATACATATGTAGATGGACAAAATATTAGTAAGCAGAAGTGTCCCAACTGTCCACCACAACAACTTGACAATGAGAATATTGTCCATGGTATATGCAATTACCTTACAGCACAGTGACTTGGCACCATCACCCCCTTCCTCCTTAGTTATCATGTCAATGAGGTTATTCTTCCAGCCCTCACCCTCACTGGAAAGATGTGCATCAGTTAGTGCACTGCTATTAACTGGCTAAGGAAGTTGGGATATACACATAAAGATGCCCAAAAGGGCATGTACCATGATGGGCATAAACACCCAGATATTGTGGATGCTCAAAAATAGTTCCTGGAACAAATGGGTCAGTACAAAAGGGAAGTAAAATTATTACCTATCATGGAGTACAATAATAATCCCATGAACCAGATTTATGACCAAGTATGATAACAAGATGCTTAAGCCAATCCCATCAACCCTGGCTATTGGTGAGAAGTAGCTTGTACTTATTGCATAAGATGAGTGCATTGTGCACATCAATGAATTGTTTTGTTGAGTGTGGCTAAAAGGGGATCAGCAACCATTGAAGAAAAAAGGGCATGGTTAATCGATCCATATTTGTGGGTGGATCTGCAAGACAACTGGCCACCTAAAGCTTTCAGATGAGCATGTGCAAGCCCAAGAGCCTCTTCCAGAAGATCAATGCCTGAAAGTTACAGACTCAATGAAGATTACTTACCTAGGCAAGGGTCACAATGCATGGTGGGATCTATTATAGCTGATGGACCAAATGTAGCATGCAATTGACATCTTCATGTACCTGCACCCAGATAAGGCTGGAATATGGCTCTTTGACCATTCATCAGCCCATGAAGGCCTTGCAGAGGATGCTTTGAACATTAACAATATGTGAGTCAATCCAGGTGGAAAACAAGTGCACCTTTGAGACACTACCATTTGAATGAGAAGCTACATGGAGTGCCAAAAGGGATGAAGGCAGTGCTGCAAGAGTGAGAATTAGTATGAGACAAGGTAGTGGATAGTTGTAAGGGAAAGGCACCAGTTGGGAAATACAAGGAGTGCATGAAATTGCAAGTAAAAAAGGATGCAGAGAGAAGGGTGGTAGAAGCAGAGGCAATAGGCCATGAGGATATAGTGGCTGAAGATGATGTTGCACAATCACAAGTACAGATAACCAGATTGGACTAGGACAAACATGTGAGCAATTGATGCTGCATGTATCACATTCTTTCACTTCAAATGGACTTTGTAAATGAAAAACCAAAGCTTTAGCACTATACTGAAGGTAGGGGACATATTTGTATGTTTTTGCCAAAGTTCCACTGTGAACTCAACCTGATTGAAATGCTGTGGGGCTTTATGAAATATCATATGTGTATCTATTATTTTATCTGTATGGCCTTATCATACAGTACTCAAACATTAATATCCAGGTTATTGTATCACATCAGATGGCAGATTCATCATAGCAAAGCACCTCATTTTGAAATGCCTCAATATGTATGACACCATAACAATTTGATGCTTCTTTTGAAAAAATGTGGCACTATATGGATGCATATCTGTAGGTTGTCTTCTGTTCTTAGATGTGTGTACTCAATTATTTGTGGACTTTCCAGGAAAGGTCTTAATCCACAGCAGATTGCATATGCTGTCAAAAAGTACAAATCTCATCACAAAATTAAGCCCTCTGATATTAGGGCTCTCATACCCTTATAGATACTTAATATATGTGACTACATGCTTAAAACAGAGATTTCAGTGATTTTTTGAATTTAGGTGTCATGGTGTTTGAGAGCAGGGGTCAGAGCTTTCATTAAGTGCTCCCATGTTGTACCTTACATTGAAGTAGTCATTAGGAAGGATGTCCTAGGAAAGCACAGGAGTCTCTAGTCATCAGACTAGAGAACCACAGGGACATTATATGAGGGTTAGGAGAGCCCAAGGATAGAGTCTGGTGAGAATCTGAAGGGCAGATCATTAGGCAATGAGGAGGTAAGTATAGCTTATGGATGTTTAAGACAGGATTCAGATGTGTGGCCCGGTTATGCCATTCAGGCCAACACACATGATACAGCATGGACAATGCTTAGTAAGATGCCTGCAAGGCAGGATGATGAAGCTAGGACACTTGAGTAAGCATTATGACTGTGCTTGACTAATGGTTAGTCAGAAGCAATGAGTAGGGGCTTGGGAAGCTCCTTAGTATTGCTAAGGTATCAGTCAGCACTTTAGTAAGTGCACTATTGTTAGATTACTACTTGGTAAGCAGATTGCTCAGCTTACTATGATATGATTACTATACTATACTGTACTAACTCAGACTGGGATCTAGGCCTTAGGCCTGTAGAGTATATTAGTGTAATAGGTGCTTAGGCAAGGGCTCTCTAAGTCAGGTCTCTTGTCCTGTCCCTGTCTAGTCCTTGATTAGGAGTATACAGGCTTTTGTGACCTTGTTGTCACCCCAGGGGCATGCTTTCCACTCTCCATAAGATAGGCAGATGTTCTATTCATAGCTTAAGTTCAGCTATTGTCAGTCACAGTCTGTGCCAGGGACATAGGTGCCTACTGCCAATATTTGGGCAGTTGCTTTCCTTAATTACTGAGAATCAGCCTTTTTTTCCCAGCATACAATGTTCTACATGCCAATAGACTGTGTTTCCTGTATTCTAAATTCCCATAAGTGGGATCCCTGATGAGGAGTTACAGTGCCTCAAAAAACCGATCAAATGTTTTGTACTTTTGCAATGTTTAGGCTATATCTCAATAACTAGCAGGTGTGACATTATGTATTTGGGCTTGTTTAAAAGCCCTGAATCATAGCTTTCTAAGGATATACTATATATGGTAATCGCGTAATTCTGTAAGAAGTTATAAACAAATAGTTCCGGTGTATCCATTTGATCAGTTTATGTGCAGTGGTATCTAAATGAGGTATATGATAAAAGTTAGTAGTCTCTGTTTCCTCCCTTTGCTATCATCACCTCTTTCACCCTTCTAGGCATGCTCTATATCAAAGTCTGAACCACAGCAGTGTCAATGGCTTCCCACTCCCTTTGTGTACACTCCTATAGTTCATTAATCCCACTAGAGGGGGTTGGGTATGCTGCAAGCTGTCTTTTGAGGTGAACCCAAAGATGCTCAATAGGATTGAGATCTGGGGATTGAGTTGGCCAGTCCATGACCTGAATCTTGTGGTCTTTAAACCAGGATGTTGCTTTTTTGCTTTTGTGTTCGGGGTTATTATCTTGCTAAAAGAGGATATCTTTGCACTTCTTCTTGAAATACTTGATAGAGTCTAGGAGTTTATCCTCTAAAATGCTGCAATAAAGCTCAGAATCCATCCTCCCATCAATCTTGGCAGCATAGCCAACTCCATACCAAGACATGCAGCCCCATATCATCAAGGATCCTCCTCCATGCTTAAGTGTTGGCTCAATAAGTCAATCATTGAGCTGTTCCCCTGGTCTCTTCCATGCCCACTTCTTCCCATCAGAGACAAATCAATTGATTTTGGTCTCATCTGACCAAATGACCCTTTTCCAGTCCTCCACTGTCCAGTATTGATACTTTTTAGCAAAGTGCATTCTTGCTTTATGATGACCAGGCTTAAGATAGGGTTGCTTCTTCTTTCCAACTGCCTTCAGGCCTTCTTTTTTAAAGACATTTCAGATTGTCTGGTTGGAGATAGTGGTGCCCTTGATCTCCTTAAGCCTTCTGGCAACTTGGGGAGCTGTTTCTGCTTCTCCAGACCCAAGAAGACAAGTTGCATAGCAAATGTCATGAGGGGAAAGCTTGGTAGGACAACCTCCAGAGGACTTTGGAAGGTCTGGAAAATATTTTTTGCAAATGTTGGTTATTGTTCCAGTGCTTACAGATGCTGAACTGGCTATTTTTTGATGTGGGTGGCCAGCCTGAAGGAGAGAGATGACATATTGGACTTGAGGAGGAGAAAGAGCTTTCATAATGTTGGTGGTGAGGAAGAAGAAGCTGTTTGGTGCTATTTGCACCTGATTCAAGTTTAATATAGGTCACATGATGTTTATGCTTAATTTCAGCCCATTGGGACAACATTTGGGGTTTCCATTTCTGAAACATTATTATGAGATATATGTGCCAAAAAACTGATCATGATGGGTATACCGGAAATATTTGCTTATAACTTCTTACAAAGTTATGCTATTATCATATATGGTATACCCTTAGAAAGCTATGATTCAGGGCTTTGAAACAAGCTCAAATACATAATGTCACACCTGCTAGTTATTGAGATATAGCCAAAACATTGCAAAAGTACAAAACATTTGATCAGTTTTTTGAGGCACTGTACAATAGTTAATTTTGTGTCCCTAGGTTTCTGGAAAAGCCCTTCTGACACTATAGTATCACACATGACCCTAGCTTATATGGGTTGATCCTTTTCTGGTTATCCTTTTGATTCCCTTTCTGGCATTCCCTTGTACTGTTATTAGGCCATCCCCTTGTTCCTGATATCATTGTTACTAAGTATAGTACTTGTCCCTATTTGGGCCCTAGGCCACCTCATACTGTAAGTAGTCAACTCCTTACCCTATGTACTGGCAAGTTGAGTCTCTTGTCAATCATATACAAGTGTTTTCTCTTAACTACTAGAGTGGCTATTGCAATGTACTGCAATAGGCAGGAACTCTCATCCATTTTCAGCTCTATCTACATTCTAAGTTGTAGCATAACTTGGCTCTCTTTTTCATTTGCATCTATTTGTCTCTGCTAAGAATCTTGGTGGTTACACCTTTGAATGCAATAGGAATGACTCTTATGTAACATGGATATGGGTCACACTCATCAGTGAGACATGGAAGGCTTATGGCAATTAGGTCACCCTATGTATACTATATTTGCCTGGATCCTTTGATTGTCCCCTGTGGAACCCAGCAGAGAAAATAAACAACAGCTACAAGGCTTAGGAATGGCTACTGTATCTTTATGGTCTTGGGCCTACTCTATTCTATAGCATCCTACCAGCTCTATACTGGCAAAACTACTGCCAGCTTGTCTTTGCAATTAGAATTATCTATCAGTAAGACATAGTGTGAGATCAGTTAATTGAAGTACATCAAGCATCAAATGCATTCACAGACACATTTGAGCAGCTCTACTACCAGCAGAATCCTAGTTAAATACACTTCTGTTGGCCAGCAATCCACACTCTTTATCACTTGGCTGCAGAAGTCACTTAGATAGGCCCTGGAATATGCTTCTTCCAATGGACTATGGAATGCACAATTGGAAATTTAGGTGAAGCAGTCAAATAACACTTGAACCCCTTTTCAAACCTTTCACAACATGGCCTCCATCAATCTTAAATCAATGCACTCAAGGCCATGATTTAAGATCTTGAGCCACCTAAGCAAACTGTTCCATGAGGTGGTGTTAACCTAGGAATGGGTACATTCTTCTACATGCCTAAGATTGTGGACCTTAGATGCTTCACCTGGTAGAAAAAGGGGCTATTGAGTTGTGCTTGAGACATATTGGTGATCTCTATCAATTCTTTAAGATTACTTGATGGGCACACATACAGCTTCCAAATGGATAGATAGCTTGCTCTGCCTGGAAGGAAAACTTCAAGAAACTAAAGCATATTCATATATCATGCAATGTCAAGGTATGCCTTGAATGTGACCTACTTTCATTATGTGAGATGCACTTGCAGTTCTTTTATCAAGACAGACATGAATTCAATGAGGTCTACTTTTATTTTTACCTACAAATTGATGGTAATATGCATCCTCTGGCACTTGTGTTAGTGTTCAGTCTCCCTCCACAAGACCCTCAAGTCATGTCAATATCTTAGGGATGATAACCTGCTTGTCATTAATATTAGGGCAATTCAATCAGTTATGATGATGGTACCACATAACTTAACTTTACCTAGGGGAACAGCTGTTGAGGAGTGGATGTTTGTGGTTAAGAAACTAGGATTAGAAGTGGCAGAGATAGGGGAAGTAGTCAAGGACCTTTAGAACAATTTCAAGCCTGTGGATAATGAAGGATAATTGATGTTTGATTGGTCTTGATCATAGGTGTACAATGTAGGGTGAGGAAAGATGAAGAGGAGTGTGCAATGTAGAGTTGGAATAGAATAGAATAGAACAGAATGGTGGAATGGAAATGGAAGTCTGGGTGGAAGTCTGAATGCATGTAGATAATGGAGATACATAAAATGGTTTCTTGGTTTTGTTTCACTTGATATACAGACTCTAACTAGAGATAAATAGAAATGAAATAAAGGTAAATAAAGGTAAAAGGAGGTTGCCTTTAGGGGCATGGTAGTTGAGCACAATCCAACACTATGAATTTAAAATCACATGCAATATGCTGGTCTGTATTGCACTAAGGCATATTCCATGTTGTGCTGATGCATACACTTCTGTCAATCTACTAGCATGTCATCCACACTGTTCCCAGATATCTCTGATTTTTCTATTACATCATAATAGTTTGACACAACTTAGCACCAGGTGAAGTGATTTTCAAATGAAGACTTTGCTGTGGCCATGGCTTCATCTAGCATGAGTGTTTCTTATACTGCTTTCTTAACACCTTTGGCAAACATGATCCTATGTTGTGGTGGACAGTTGGGACACTTTTGCTTACTAACATTTTGTCCATATATGTATATATTTCTTATGGTTTGGCTAAAGTCATCATTACCTCCCCCACTTTACTTTACACACCCTCTACTACACTCCTGCCACCCCATTCTGCTGTTGTGTTGCCTTTGCTACTTACTAGATTCATTACACTAATATGCTGACAGTTTTTGTGGCCTTACTGCCACTAAAACACATCAATTGCTGCTGGAAACTCTGCTTAAATAGTCATGTATAAATATGCTCTTAGAACTGGACCAAAGCCTTAAGCTTGGTCTCTTATAAATCATAGACTTCTTAGAGCAATCCTCCAAGTGATCCTAAGCTTAGAATCCCTATTCCCCTTTCCACTTGCACCCTAGAATGTACCCTATGGTCTGCTAAGCAACTTAGTGACACATTTCACTTAATCTACCATATATAGTAAACCAAGTCTCAATTGGGAACTCTTCAAACTCCAACATATATGTTTAGCACTCAGAAAGGTGTTGCCTTTCTTCACTTCAGACAGATGAAGGCCACTGAGTAATGGACCTCTCAGTGCCCTATAGGACTGCCCCTCTGCACTAGCAACCTAGAACCAAGGAGAAACTCCTTCCATTCATGACCTTAGTGGCATACCAATGAACTAAGTGTGATACAAGGTGTATCAGCACTCCAGACATCACTTCCTTGACATCATCTAGACAGTACACTTCTTGGGTGTCCAACTTAACTCCTTTGCATCTAGACACCCTTTCTTCTCAGAAAATGAGGACAAACACAGTCTGCACTGCCATTAGCTGCAGCTCCACAGAAGATGACCAAGACAATGGTCACTGATACAGACATTATCAACTTCATCCTCCTGTAGCAGAGGAACAACCCAGATGAACTAACTACCAGACAGAGAAAACACTCAGCTAGAAGTGCAGCCAGATAGAAGCCC
>WTXH01000477.1:0-15381 GCA_022376555.1 Russula compacta | reverse complement strand
CGCCGCCGAACAACCCCACGACGAGTTGAATTCTGCCTCCGTCCTCGCGAGCTGGGGCAGATCGACCTCTTGATAGACGGATACATATCGTATACGCTCACTCCCCTCGGCGCAGAATTGTATCTGGATATCTTCAAAAAGTGTCTTGAGAAAGAACCGGGTGTCTCGGTCGTCGAATTTGACAAAGGGTGGGTCATCGTACGATCGACGACGGCGCAGCAGCGGCAACAGCTGCACCAACAACTGCGAGTCACCACCACGAAACCGAGGCCTGGATACCACTACATACTCAGGCCTCCCAGTCCCGAAGCACGACTCGCACTGAAGCTCCCACTCCCACTCCCACTCATGAACAACAACAACAAGAGCCGGAACGAGGGACCACTACCCCCGCTCGATCATTCATATCTACTCGATTGCAAAGTTGACCTCGACCTGGGCACCGTCGTGCCGCAGCCCACGTGGATCGGCGTCTCGGTGGAGCAGATCGTGACCGGCGGCAGTCTGCTCTGCCCGCTCTTCTTCGTCCAGCGCGACGGCACGCTCGGTGTGCCGTTTAGGGATAGGGCCAGGGGGCGCGAGATCCTCCGTAACGCGACGGCGTTCGTGCCGCCGTTGCTCAGGAGGAGTAAGAAGAATATGCGCATAAGGATACAGGTGTGTTACCCCCCCCCCCCCCCCCTTCGTTCTGTAGCGAATACACGCGTGGCTGGTAGTATTGGTGATGGTGTTAATCCATTTTTTTCGTAGTGGCCCGGGTATAAAGAGTTCCATTACGAGTTTAGGATATTTGATAGAAGGCTCGAACAACTTGTGCCCATCAGCCTATCCCGCCTCGTCGAACGTGTCGCGGGGGCGATCCAACATCTGTATTTGGTGAGTCGAAATTCATTCGATCTACGTCCCCTAATCGTCTCCTGGCAAGCGTTCTTACAAAGGCTTGCGTTCTTCAGGATGCCGAGCGCGATCCAGAAACGTTCAGCGAGCGCTGGAAACTCGCCCGGGAGGGCAGTGACTCCGAGTCGGACGAAGACGGTATCCGGTTGGACGAGATCAAGATAGTTGGGCTGCTCCGAATCTCGAAGGGCTCTTGGATACCGATGATCCAGCTTTCTCGGCACGTTATTCCAAGGTGTAATACGGCGCAGCCAATTGCCAGTAGCTCAGGCTCGTCGTTGTCGTCGTCGTCGTCGTCATCGCCACCCGCACTGCCATCGCCTGGCGCGAAGAGAGGGAGACGACAAGACGAAGAAAGTTGTTTCTACCCACCTAAGAAACGACAAAGACTTGAAAAGACCATCTTGCCACGGTCATGAGAAGTGGGGAGGGGAGGGGTTGGTTTAGGACCCCAACCAACGCTCTTCATTGTCTTCGCAAGTTCTGGCCATTCTTCTCTATTTATCTGTTGGTTCGTTGGACACTGGAGGTGTGGCCGCTACAAACGCGTCTGGTCACAGTCTACATTTATGTCGCGAGGATTATAGCATCGATTGCTCTATCGTTATCAAGACCAGTCATATGACACCCGAGAACCACGATGGCAACGGGACGGGCCCGTAGCTCGTGACTGCTAATTATGGACTTTGCCGTCTATAATACCGTCTCCATCTTTTAACATCACAGGTTGAGAGACCATCTTATCCCGAATGATCGAGACAACAGGACCGGGCATCGCAAATACGTCATCATTCTCCCCATAAGTGTGGGAACGCCAGCGATTCCACCCTACGCACGGGTATGCGAAGATTTGCCGTCTAAAATGAAGGGCCAAAGGCCCTTTTGCAATATCTCTCTGACCTTTTTTCGATTTTCGTCCAGATTCTACTTGTTATGGACGCGCGGGATTAAACGTTCATCATTCCAACGTGGCTTTATCTACAGCATGCATACTAGCCACTTCACTTGGTACTCCGAGTCCAGACGTACACTACCCCGCCTCAGTGCTACTTAGATACTCCACACCCCACACACCATGACCCCTGGCTTAATCGTTCATCTTAGAACCATCAATCAATATCAACTTTTGTACTATAGTTACTAGAGGTCGTGCCTAGCTACGGCTGCCTAAGGCTCGACTCTGATCCTGATGACATAGATGATCTGTCACATCTGATACCAGTTTACAGTAGCTACAATAGAGGGGGTGATAATCGCTTACTTAGACTTGAGTACACTCACTTATCAAGAATTTTGGGGTTACTCCCTACGTTTGCTGCCAAAGCGTCAAAAATTCTATGGCAAATTGAGACATGGTCAAAGTGGGGAACGGAGCTGCAAGTCAAGTCATAACGATCGGACCGGCTGGGCCGCACGGGTTGCGGAGTAAGCCCGGTTAAGGACTTGAGAAATTAACGTTCTACCTCACAAGAGTGAACTTCAGCCCTCGGACGGACTCGATTTCATTGCCGAGCACTGGCGATAACTTCACGAGGTGTGTTAGGTCTCGCTATCGAGCACTATTTTTCATCTTTAGGTCAGATGACATGTTGACTATGTATATATTTATAGCCCAGCTTCGCCCCCCCTCCTACCTACGGGTTGGTAACCACAAATGCAAATGGTTTCCTTTCCCGAAGCCTGATGCGAACTTCGATTTTCACTAGCCCTTGCGCTCTCGCTGGATCGGATTCCGCCCGCGCCACACCCTGCCACGTTGACATGTTATTTAACCGGTGCGAGTGCTCAGGGACAGCGACAACCACCTACAGTGTCTTTCACCGCGTTTGCACAAGTTATTTTTCAGCTTCAGGCAGTTTTCCACAGACTTCAGCTTCAGGCAGCCGAGATGTTTCTGAGACCAATTCCTTGCAGACAACCCATGGCCCTCAAGGGCCTCACAAAGCGGTAAAGTGGTTTCGTCGCTTCACCTCACTTCACGGCCTCGCCACGTCACCCTCACCTTCTATATTTAGTATCTCGCATGATATCCCGCGCCCTAGTGCTGTGGCCGTCTACTGCGGTGCCCGTCTTGGCATCGAGCCCGCTTTCCAAAACGCGGCAGTTTGTGAGGATAATTCATCCCCCCCCCCCCTTTGCGCCTCTCATGCTGACCATCTCCGCTGGCTTGTCATATGTGCCTTCCTAGCTCTGGGGCATGCCCTCGCCAAGCAAGGCCGCCCCCTCGTGTATGGGGGCGGCTCGAGAGGAATAATGGGCGTCGTCTCCGGAGCGGCCCTGCAACACGGTGGGTCTGTGACCGCCGTTATTCCCTCGGCTATGGTGCGTGCGGGCGGCGAGGGCGACGAGCTGGAGAGGCCTTCTAGATGGTATATCGAGCTTGAAGAGAAAGGGCGCGAGAATGTAAGTGATAGAATCCTGGCCTCAATGTCGCCGAGTTGCGGTTCTGAACTTCTTCTATCAATCATCTCGTTGATCAAGGTCCAATCTGTGAGTCTGTTTTCTTGCTTCGTCCATTGATTTAATTGACCAAGATTGCGTTTCTGATAGCTCATCGTGAATTCCATGCATGAACGGAAAGTGGAGATGGCCCGCCGAGTTGGCGGGTTTTTGGTCTTCCTGGTGGCTTCGGCACCTTTGAAGAAGTGAGAGAGAACATGCTCGAGCTCAGCGTGGACGTCGCCTCATAATCTCGTTCATCTCGTACAGATTATGGAGGTGACCACTTGGACCCAACTCGGGATCCACACCAAACGTAGTATTCATACCTTTTCAAGTCCATGACGAAGCTGACGGACTTTCACATGCGCACTCTGCCATAGCCGTCGTTCTCGTTAATGTGCGCGGGTTCTTCGATCCACTGCGCACCTTGATCAAGAATTCCGTGGCGTCTGGCTTCATCCAGGCGTCGAACGAAGACCTCATAATGTTCATTGATAGCCCACCCGCCTCCGATCCGATGACGTTTGACTGGGGTACAGCCGCGCTTTCTGCCTTAGATGGGTGGTCTCCCCCTGGGCCAGGGTATTATGCTTGGAACATATTCCCTCGAGATGGTGATAGAATGGACATGTGTTAGTCTTTCCCACCTCCCCAGGCTAAAAAGTCTTAGTGCATGATAAGTAGTTGTTAATACCGAGAATAACTATGTGTATTACATGGCTTCCCATTGAACAGCCTGCGAGTTTGATGCGCTCGACCCGAAGGGAAGTAGAAGACCTAAGATTAGAGAGAGGGGGGAGTGAGCAAAAGGGAAGGGGCAAATACGTCCTTGAAGCGAGCGCGAGCACGGACTTGCGTCCTCGCTCAGCACCTCCTAACTCCCGTCCCCTGCGTCGCGGGCACCGCCCCAGCCGCTTCGATGCCACTCGTCCTTTGGATGAGTGGCTCCATCCAGACCGCGTCGCCCGACCTCGTCGGCCTTCCGCCGTCGCCGGCTGACTCGATTGGAGGATTCAGTGGGCTTTGTGGTCTCGCCCTCTAACAGATCTTCATAGCCCCGTACGCCCTACGTCGACTCTTGCCGCTTACCTTCATCGTCTCCGCTCTTCACTATGATACTTTTTTCTTTTCTTTCCCTTTCATCCCACCGTCTCGTTTGCTACGAATGTAGAGAGTCCCGGAGCGCGCCGTCGTCCCTCCCCCCCTTTCCTGCATGCTTGTTGAGTTATCACAGAACGCGTCCGTGCTCGTGCTCGCCTCAAGACGTTTCCCTTTCTTCTCTTCCTTCTTGCTCGTCTCCCTCTCCCTCTCCCTCTCTATTTTCTTAGGTCTTCGACTTCCCCTCGGGACGACACCACCACGCTCGCGTGCCGTTCACAGGTATGATCTCGTTCAGCGCAGTGCAATATGAGCGGCTCTTATTACACAGCTTCGTGAATCCTCAAATCTCTACAACGACTCTGCAGAGTCTATTTTCCTTCCAGTGGTTGGCACTATTTGCCTACTCGCATCCATGAACGCCTTGAGCTCGTCATCAGTGACCTTTTTCCTGCGCTGCATGCAGAGCAAACACGTATCCATCAGAACTGTGCCTACCCGTACGCATGGTAGAGCCACAACCATACATACCTCCTGGAAAGCTCCCGTAAACTCTTGCAGCACTTTTATGCAACGCGCTTTGAGCTGTCCCGTAAGAAGACGTCCGGCGCGGTAGTCCTAAAGAAAATTTTCCGCTTCCGAGTCTAGGGGAAACAAAACAAAAAACCCTACCTCTCCAATCTGTGCCAACTCGTCGTCGTCCTCGAGGAAGAAGCCGAGGTACTGGTAGCTGACGTCGACGTCCGTGTTGCCGCCCAACCGCCTGTGCTCCTCCTCCGTCTCGCGTCCGCCGCTGAACCCGTGCCGATTAATCTTGTTCTTGATCTGGTTCGGTGCGTCGTGCATGTATATACTCGAGTTGACGTCCGACGCGCTCATTTTCGTCTGCGGCCCTTGCAGCGCAGGGAAGAACTTGGCGTGCAGCAGCGCCGGCTTCGGGTACCGCAGCTTTTGCGCGACGTCGCGCGTCAGGCGGAAGTACGGATCTTGGTCGATCGCACACGGGATCAGACAGGGGATGTCTGACTTGGTGCCGAATATCTGGGGGAAGGAGTTGGAGAACGACGGCGCGGCCTGGATCGCCCCAAAGTGAATCTTCCCGATGTTATCGCTATAAGCAAAACATAGTGAAAGACGAGTTCTACGGCGAAGATGTGATGAAAGGGGAAAGCGTACGAGTCGCCAAAGCCGAACGTCGCACGCGCTTGGCTGAGGGTGATCTGGCGCGAGATTTTTGAAACGTTCTTATAGAAGGGGCCGCCTAAGTAGTCGTAATCGCTGAATATGAACGTCTTTTCGAGCTTGAATCCAACTGCAATGATGTCCCGCGCATTTTTCAATGCAAACTCATGAGTTTGGTCCGGCTTCAGTTCATGTTTGAAGAGGAATTTCTCGTCGTCTGAGAAGAGACATGAGGAAAAGACGCCAGAGAAAAGACGGTGATTGATACCTGTCAACTGGATCACCAACGGAACGTCGAAAACGTCCTGTAACCACCTGACAAGGTCGCCATATTTCACAATGTCTGTGCAGTCGAGGGATGCACTACTCACTTGGTGAAGACGAAGGGACCATGTGTCCCAAATGCATGCTATCACTACTTGGCCCTCGACCCGTGTACAGAAAGAACGGTTTACCCTGCTCATAACGATCCAAAATGGCGTTAAAGTCTCTGCGCGTCAATGCGGTCTCGGCGAGCGGTTTTACGCGCGACATCCGGAGCACGACGCACCTATGAGAGAAAAACATCCCGCGACGGAGGAAAATGTGTGGCTTGTGCCCCGTGAGACGTTGAAAGCGCTCCAACAGTGTAGCGTCGACCCGTCGGGTACCGAATTGCTCTATGAGCTTGTCATAGTCGATCGCGAGCTGTTGCCCGTCGCTCGAGACGGAGCCTTGCACGTCCCAGGGAGTTACTATCTGCTCGTGCGCGGTCGAGGGGTCTGCGGGCTTGATCGCGGGCGCAACGGTGGTGGGGTCCCTAGGCGACTTTAGAGTCTGGCTACGGGCGAATGAGGAATGAGGGAGACTTAACTCACCCAAGTGTGACTGTGGCCGCCAATTTGTCGGCAAGGTTATCAAATCCCGTTGTTTCATCTAATGCCATTCGCGAAGTTGTGCAAGTGGCCGATCCCGATGGACGTGGGTGAAAGTGACTGGGTTGCAAACGGGAGGGGAGATCAATCACTTATCTTATCTAGAGTTATCTACTCAAACCTTATTGATGGCTTGAAAAATTGCCACCGCACCTCTCTAACTCCCACGCATAACGTCTTCCCCTATAATGTCTGATGTTGAATACACTCTTCATCGAAGGAGACAATAACTTGTCACTGTCAAACTTACCACATTCATCTACGTGTTGAAAAAGGTGATCAAAGCAAGGACAATCGATCCAAGCGCACCGGCAAACCGGGAACGATTGATCCGGTCGCCTCCCGGCCCGTCTCAAATGCCGTACTTTCACGCTTGTCTTGCTGTCCTTTACAATGTATTTCAACTACTTCTACATGTCTTCTTTTACTTATGCAGAGCACCTTTGTATTAATGCATCAATATGTCAATGACAAGAAGTGCGAGCACTTGACGACGAATCTGGAACAGTCACTGGCAATGGCGTGCCGAGCATTGTTGTCGATTTTGGAGCCATCCGAAAAAGGAATCAAGTATATGTTGGGAAATTACAAGGTACGACGGTCGACGTCTACAAACGTCTACAAGCGTCTACAAGTGGCTATACTGTACAACCGGCAGCCAACAAGCGTCCATCTGCCTCCGTAACCTGGTAACCTGCACTCTGTATCCAATGTCCGTACCAGTTCCTGACACTCGGGCACCCCCGACCCATGTTAGCACTTCTCCCATCCCGGAATCGTTGTACGCCCCATGCGCCGTTTAAATGCTAAAAAGCTGCGGCCTGAGACCCCAACCATCTTCCCTCATCTCTCCCTCATCACTCCAATCGTCACATCTTCCCAACATTATAATCTATTCAAGTTTTCATGTTCTCGACAACAGTCTCCCCTTCTAACTTTAAATCCTTTTTCGATGCCGCCTTGGCCGACTACCTCAAGCAAACCGGGGTAGACCTTATTAAATATCCCTTCGCCGAGAGGCTCCAGAACTGCCACTCTGTCGATGACGTCCTGGAGCTCTTTCAAGACAAATCAAAGGAGTTCAAAGATTATCGCGATGGGAATAGCAAGTTGATCAACTGTCTCAACCCAGCTGTGAAAGTCATTCATGTGTTATCTGACCTTCTCGGCGAGGCCGCCAGCCTGGTCAGTCTCTTGTCTTCTATAATAATCAAACAATGTTTTATGTCCTCCGCATCCAGGTGCCGTTTCCACCAACAAAAGCAATCTTCGTTGGCGTCGATGTTCTTCTCGCAGTGCGTGTGTCCCTTGATTTCTTCAACTGTATCCTTATCCATTTTAGGCCGCAATTGCAGTCGAGGCGAGTTATGATGCCCTCGTCGACCTTTTTGAATGCGTCACCAATTTTCTTAACCGCCTACGTGTTTATATCGAGATCCCACCCACTCCTGCCATGTCCGACATTCTCATGAAGATAATGATGGAGGTACTCTCGGTGCTTGCGCTTGCCACGAAACAGATCAAGCAAGGTCGATTCAGTAAGTTATCTGTTAGCAATATATCTCTCGTCGCTGAACTTGGCACAGAGAAATTCGCAAAGAAGCTTTTGGGAGAAAGCAAGATCGAGGCTGTGCTGCAGAGACTGGACAGACTCACGGACGACGAGGCTCGGATGACCGTGGCTCACATGCTAGAAATTGTTTACGGTCTCATGAACAATATGAAAGAGGTCATGGACGGTATGGAAACCTTACTGCTCGCTATCGACAGTTAACGAGACAGTTGTTTGAGCAGACAGAAAAGCATCGACGAGTGAGATACAAAAGGCTCTGGGTATGTCCGAGTTGTAATCGACAATGCTTCTCGTACTGACTGAGGATGCCAGTTGGGATGCAAGAGGTGACAAACGAGATAAACAAGATGAAGCGTTAGTCCTTACTAGTTTCATGGCAGCTATCGTCGATGCTGAGCCTGGCTCACAGGTGACCAGTTGCAGAGGGACATCCAACGCTGGCTGTCTCCTCCAGATCCATCTACAAACCACAACACTGCATGGGCTCATCTGGACGGAAGTGCGGCATGGTTCACGCAAGGGAGGATATTCAATGAATGGGAATCTACAGGAACCCTGTTGTGGATCCATGGTAAACGTAAGGATTCTTCGTAACCCCGTCCGTTTTTTCCTGCTAATGACCATCGGGTGGCCGATCTTGTAGCAGGATGTGGCAAAAGTATACTGTGGTATGTGTCAGTCATCTAATCTCTCGAGTGTCTCATCCATGTCACCGTCAGTTCGTGGATCATCGAAGAATTCAATGGGAAATGCGAGTCTGGATTGGCCCACTTGATCTATTACTATTTCGACTTTAAAGACACTGCAAAACAAGGTTTCCATGGACTTATCACTTCCCTGCTGGCACAACTAAGTGCCAAGTCGGATTCTTGCTACGACATTCTTTCTGAACTATATTCAAAGAACAATGCTGGATCGCGGCAGCCCGGCAATCGCGCGCTTACGGAATCCCTGAAGCAGATGCTACAACTGCCCCGACAGCCGACAATTTATATCATAGTGGATGCCCTCGACGAGTGTCCCAATACATCACTTCCAAAATCTGCACGCGAAAAGGCCATGGACCTCTTGAGCGAGCTCATGGATCTGAAACTTGAGAATCTACGTATTTGTGTTACCAGCCGCTTCGAATTCGATATCCGGGATGTTCTAGAACCTCTTACATCTCACCACATGTCCCTCCACGATGAAAGTGGACAAAGGGAGGATATACTTAACTATATCACTACTGAAGTCTCGAAGATGCGGAGATGGAGCGCAGAGGACAAGCAATTGGTTATTGATGTGCTTTCAGCGAAGGCAGATGGGATGTAAGTAACTGCCATCACCTTGATTCCTCATAGTTTTTTATGTGAATACGCAGGTATCAATGGATCGCTTGCCAACTGCATATGCTACGTAGATGCCTCTAGCCGAACTCAGGGACGCTCTCAACCAACTCCCGAATACATTGGATGAAACATACAAGCGCATTTTGTTGGGAATAGACGAGAGAAAGCAAGAATACGCCCATCGGCTGCTACAATGTCTTGCTGTGTCTGTTCGACCTCTTTGTGTCGAAGAGCTCGCAGAGGTCCTCACCATGCGTTTTGATTCCGGAACGCTTCCCCATGACCAGGACAATCCGGCGGCTAGAGGATTACCGCGAAGATGTTCTATCGCCATGTTCGAGTCTTGTCGTGACTGTCAATGTGGACGGATCGGAAATTGTGCAATTTTCGCATTTTTCTGTCAAGGAGTTCTTGACATGCGACCGCCTTGGGGAGGCCGCAGCCAACTTCTCCCGATATCACGTTGATTCCTTGTCAGCACATGCTCTTCTTGCGCAGGCATCCCTTTGCATGCTACAGTATCTCGGAGATCGGGTCGACAAAACAAACATCAAGGATTTTCCCTTCGCTATGTATGCTGCACAGCACTGGGTGGAGCATGCCCGGATCGAGGGCGTATCATCGAGGATCCAGGACGGGATGGAGCGTCTGTTTGACACGGATAATCCATCGTATGCAACGTGGATTTGGATATACGACATTGACCATCCTCTTCGGGACCACATGTCCACGACTCGCCCGCAACAGCCACAGGGAACCCCGCTATATTATGCCGCACTGTGTGGTCTCTATGACCTTGTTAAATTCTTGCTTTACATCTATCCGCAGCACGTCAATGCTTGTGGAGGCTACCACGGCACTCCGTTACATGCTGCGCTTGCAAGAGGAAATTTGGAGATGGCAGCGCTGCTCGTTGAAGACGATGCAAACGTGGATGCCCGGGACGGAAACGGAATAAGTGCATTGCACACGGCATCGGAAAAGGGACATCGTGATAATGTGAAGTTTTTACTTAAGCATCATGCTGACGCGAATGGGGAGGACAGGGACGGAAACACTCCATTATCCTTTGCATCGCGGTTGGGAGAACTCGAGATTGCAAGGGAATTGCTATGGCATAGTGCAGTCGTGGACTACCATGACCACCGAGGACGGACTCCATTATTCTCTGCATCACGATATGGACATCTCGACGTGGTGAAATTCTTGATCAAGGAAGGCGCAGCTGTTGACTCTCGTGACAACGATGGCTGGACTCCATTATTCGCGGCATCAGTTAACGGACATCTTGACGTGGTGCAGTTCTTGATCAAGAGCGGCGCAGCTGTTGACTCCCGTGATAATCATGGCCGGGCTCCATTATTCATGACATCACTATGCGGGCACCTTGAGGTGGTGCGGTTCTTGATCCAGAGCGGCGCAGCTGTGGACTCCGGTGACCAATGTTCTGGCGACACTCCGTTATTCGCAGCATCACATGGTGGACATCTCGAAATCACCCAGGAGCTACTCAAAAAAAATGCTGATGTAAATGCAACCAATGTCATGCTCTTCACTCCTCTCCATTTCGCTTCAGCTGAGGGCCATCTCAGCATTGTAGCCTTGCTCATCCACTCCGGCGCAAAGATCGATAATCGGACTGTCGCTGGGGATACTCCATTGATCCTTGCGTCTTCTTTTGGTCATGTCACCATTATCCAACTCCTGCTTAAAAGTGGTTCGAGTATGAATGCCCGGAATAACTTAGGTTGGACCCCGTTACACGGAGCAGCCTCCCGTGGATTCCTTGAAGTCGTGAAACTGTTACTTGAATCAGGTGCGGATCTCAAAGCGCAAAGCGACGATCATAAGACTCCCCTCGACATTGCGTTTGCCAACAAGAAATCGGAAGTCACCAGATTCCTAATGGAACGTGAAGGTATCGATGGTTGGGATAATATGGACGTGACTCCACTGGACCCACCGTCTCCAAACATAACTTCCATAGATGGGTGGATACCTCAGGGTTGGGGGGTGGCTCCAGACTATCAGGGATGGTTGCACATTGCAAGTAGTATGGGGAAACTTGACTTCGTCCTATTACTACTTGACCATGGACTGGACGTCAACGAACGAGATCCAAGCCACGAGACTCCATTGGGTCAAGCGGTGAAAAAAGGAAAATGGAAGGTTGCAATGGCATTAATCGAGCACGGTGCGAAGATCGATTTGCAGGACGCCTCTGGATGGACACCATTACATTGGGCATCACGGTTGGGATATCTGGATATTGTTCGCTTGCTGCTTGAGCATGGCGCCGATGTGAACGCAAGACACCAGGAAAAATGGACTGCGTTGCATCTAGCATCAGTACATGGATACATTGAAGTCGTCAAGCTACTACTCGAACGAGGAGCAAATGTAGAAATGAAGAATGACGAAGGCCGGACTGCATTTGACGAGGCATTGCGATACGGACAGTCGAAGATTACAGGATTATTGTTGCAGTATGGCGCACGTTGAGTGTGAATTATTGGGTACGTTTCACATCGTTGACTGCACCATTTCTTATTCCTGAGGTATTTTTACAATAAGGCGACCGTTCGAGCTTTCCACCGAAGCGAACGAAATCTGAAACGGACAACGGTCGAGCGTTCCGAGGACATGATCACCCTAACCTGCAAACATGATTTCTTCGTCTGAGTCACTTTCATTCATTCAACTAAAATGCAACGGCTCTCTGCGCTGTCACAGCCCCGCAACCATCCTCGAGTTAACTCAGTACTCTTGGGACCCAATTCACTGAAGTCACACAACCCATCGGATTCTCCTTCGCTGACCCCCGCTGTTCTCCGCTGACTTCCCTTCCACGCCGTGTCGCACTCATCCATTTTACTTGGGCTCAGTCTGACTCCATAGCTGGTGAAATATTAGGGGCATGCACAAGGGAATGTGATGCCCAAAAGACAGCCCAAGGCAACGCGCGCGCACCTGCTTATGTAATTCAGCAGTGCGCGATTCGAACACCTGACCGAGGCACACCAGAGCAAGCGCGACGGGCGCTCCGGACTCCGGAAAAGGTCAATAATGCCCGAAAGTACTATATCCAAGCGATTCGAGTAGTTTCTACTCAGCTCTATACGTTGCTAGTTTTGCAGTTACCATCCCTTTGATATATAGAATACTCAGGACATCTTCAGTAGCTACAGTGTACAGTAGTATATAAGGACGCTCTTCAGGGCGCGTAGAAATAACAAGAGAAATAGAAGAGTAATAACAACAAAACCGCTACTCCTACGCTCCGCGAGTACTACCACACTCCCTTCCACACCCTATTCTTACACTAATGGCATCATTCTCCTTTAATCCGTATATACATGCTCAATATCTACTGCCTCAAAGAGATTACTTGTATAGAGTTAGGTACGTTCGCATTCTAACTCGTCTGTGGGCGTGTGATGATCCTTCCTGAGTGTACATGGTTCACATGAGTTCCTGCGCGTGCTCCTTCTATGATCTTTTTTTAATTTACGCTCATCATACCCCTGAGCGAGCGATGGTTGGAGCCAGACGACAACTGGCAAAGTTGAGGGTATATCTTTTTTTTCTTTTTTTGAATCTGATTTCCATGTTCTACACTACGTGAAAAACTAGGACAGAGCCAGCTCATCGGCCATTAGGCGAAGGGCAGCTCGTGCATAAACTCGTGTATCACACCGGAGATATGCATGAAAAAAAAAAGAAACATATATATATATTTCATCGCAAAGAGTCAAAGTTAATATGATGCGATGCACGCCGCCGCTCCATTTCGTACTTGCGCTAAAGCCAAAAAAGCACACGACGAATCGGCAAATGCGTGACATCAGCACACAAAAGAAGCCAAAGGAAGAAAGGAAGCCGCACCTTCTCATTCAAATGCAATACAAGGATGACTCCAACCAGCGCCACCATCGTCCCCAAAAATCTTCACGCCGACCCAAGAAATCCACTGCCCAGGCCGCAAATACGACTCTGTGTGCCACTCCTCAGAGACCGCACCCGGGTTGACCACGAGCTTCAAGTTCGGTATGACCATCTCGAGTGCGGTGACGCGCCCGAAAACAGGTTCTCTATGTAGTTGCCTATCAAAGAACACGTAGTGCGTGTTCAGCGCATGGTAGGACATTTGCGGCGGACTTGTGACGCTGAGTGCCGGCCTGAGGTGTCATGAAAGACGCGTTGTAATAAAAGGTATGACAACACCCGGTCTGCACCCTGCAAGCCCGTGCACTGCACCATCACGTCGAGCGTGCCATCTTCGTCCAGATTCCCGCCAGCGACTCGACGGCCTTGACCATCTCGCGCAACCCATGCGCATCCCAGAACACCGCACCCGCATTGGACGGAGAGAAGGAGACGAACGACACTCGGTGATCAGGAGCAGGTCCGGAAAACCATCCAGATTGACGTCGCCCGTGCGCGGCAGGATGGGCCGGGCAAGCGAGAACGACGTGTCAAGAACGTGCAGCTTCGTATTGACTTGCAAAAGGTCGCTGATTGGAAAGCTTACATAGTTCTAGTTAATCATATCAGTCGTGATTGTCAGAGGTTGTAGGCCAAGGGTTTAAACATGGAACGCACCGGGCAGGAAAAGAAAATGTGAAGTGCGGGTCGGCGATGCATAGCACGGTGGGGCTGCGACAGGATTTTTCCGTGGCCAAATCGCTTGCCAGAAGGAATGACGAAGAAGGGGGGAGTTGGATCGGATTCATGCCTACGCAATTTGTTATGCAAAAGAGTAAAGTAGGGGATGGAAGAGCTCACAGAACGACCTCCGGGCATGGAGGTGCATACAAAGAGCGATAGCTGCAAAGTGGAAGTGGCCTGTGACATGACTAGCACGTCAAGTCTACAGCCATGGGTAAAGTCGCTGGGGATGATGTTGTAAGTAAATGCGTTGTGAATGACGGAAGGCCATTAAGTAGACCCAAAACAACTTAACTTAAAAGTTTATTTTAAGCAGTTTAAGGAAATGGGTGGTCTTATTTTTGTCTTACATTACTTCTTAAGTTTTACTTAACTAGCTTAACTGGCCAATAAGGGCTCTAAGACGGTTAAGTTTTTTTGAGTTTTCCTGATGGAGAAGGCGAGCGAGCGTGAAGGGAGCAGAAGTTGTGGGATAAGCGAATTCCAACGCCTCACAGGAGAACGGCTGTCCTCCGGGGAAAATGACTGATATTGTTTCACTTTTCGAAGTACAACATTTATACCTAAAAGCTTGAAACACGTGGATTTTTTATTTAGATTCCTTTGTTTTGTATTCCGCATTGCGCTACACATGGTCTGTCCGTGCAACTGGCCAGGCCTCCATCCAACCACAGGGCATCTTCTTACATGTCCCTCTTGATAATCATACCCCGCATGGGGAAACCCCCTGTACTTGTTCGTGTCGATGACTTCGGTGATGGTGACGCGTTTGGAGCTAAGCGACGTGAACACGCCCTTGTTGACGGCGCCGGCGCGCAGGGCCAGGACAAACAGCGCGGTCACCAAGACACCAACGCAGAGAAAAGTCGAGGACGTCGAGCTTCTCTCGTCTCTGGAGCCACACCGCCATTTGCTTGGTGAGGTCGACACGATTCGTGGCCCTCGTAGGCGAGCTTGGCGAAGTTGAAATGAGGTAGATGTCCATGTGTGGAAACCCGAGCCAGAAGGGCTCGGGCACGTCGATCACGCCATGGCTCTTCAAAACGGCCACCAGGTTGCCAACAAGCCGTTCCTTCTGCGATCGGGCAATACGGTCAACGGTGGTGGTGGGTGGTTCGCATGGACCAACGTCTTGCATGGTAGGACATTCTCGCCAAGCTGTTGAACCTCGCCGATACACCTTGCAAGGTCACTAATCCGTGAATACGCGACGCGATCCTTAGGGCAACCTCGGCCCCACCTCGAGCAGGTGATGAAACACTGCTCTGGGTAATCC
>WTXH01000476.1:0-15473 GCA_022376555.1 Russula compacta | reverse complement strand
CTGGGGTAGCCTTTCCATTTGACTAAGTATTGCCGTTGTCTTTTTCGGCCATGTTTCCTTTCTGCAATGATTTCATCTACTTCATTCTTCTTCTCCTTCGATGGTTTCAGGTGCTGGGCGCTTGAATGGGATGCCGTACTCTATGGTTTCCATATGGGCGATAATAGATCCACATGAAACACTGGATGTATATGCATGTGTGCTGGCAAGTGAGTTGGTAAGCGACCGGAGATATCTTTTTCTTGATAATGAAGGGTCCTAAGCGTTTCGGTTCCATCTTCTTTGATGGTGCCTTCGTCTTTATGTTTCGTGCATCTAGCCAGACTTCGTCTCCAGTCTTGAATGTTCTGACTGGTTTCGTTATGGCTGTCTTTTTCTGTAAGGCTTGATGCGCAATTTCTCTTGCTTTGGTTAGTTCCTTGAGTCTGATATCTACCGCTGGTACTTCTTCGTCTCCTTTTGTCCAAATTGCCTGAGGGTTACATCCCATGATTAATTGATGGGGTGTGTGGCGCGTTCCTTCATGTTTCCATGAATTGTGAGCAAATTCCGCCACCGGAAGATATGTAGCCCAGTTGTCTTGTCTTCCATTGACAAAGTGTCTCAGGAATGTTTCGACCCATTGATTCATGTGTTCGCTTTGTCCATCAGTTCTAGGGTGAAACGCAGTACTAAGGTTTTGTTTGGTGCCTATCGCTTTGCATAAGGTTCTTGTGAAATTTCCGGTGAAACGAGGGTCTCTGTCAGATATGATACGTTTGGGAGTTCCAAACCAGGGGAAGAGGTGCTGAAGGTACAGCTGTGCCACTCCTTCTCCGGTGATTTCCTTGTTACAGGGTAAGAACTTGACGGCTTTGGAACATCCTTGTCCACAATGGTGAGGATGGTGTCATATCCTTTGGACTTTGGTAATTCTGTTATGAAGTCCATGGACACATATTGGAAAGGTCCTTCTTCTACTGGGGTGTCGAAGTGATGTAAGGGGGCTTTTGCGGTTCGGATGGTTTTATTTTCTTGACATTTGGCGCATCCTTAACGTATTTTTTCGACAAATTCTCGAAGTTTGGGGCCATGGTAGCGTCTTTTGACTAGGTCCCAGGTGTTTGAGATCCCTGGGTGGCCACCTGTGGGTGCATCATGTATTTCTTTGAGGGTTTGTTGTCGCTTTTGGTTGTCATTTGGGAGGTAAAGAGTTCGAATGAATAGTTGTTGGGGAGGATGGTAGTTTGTTCATTATTTACCCCCTCTTCAAGGTCTTTTCTTCGTGATAGAAGGTCTGCAATGGTGTTTTGTTTTCCTGGAAAGTGATGGATGATGAAGTCATAGTCTGCCAAGTAGTTCATCCATCTTGCTTGTCTGGGTGTTACTTTTCGCCGCTCGGAAATATTTCAGGTTGTCATGGTCTGAGCGTACTTTGATTTGATGCCTGGCTCCTAGAAGGAAGTGTTTGAAGAATTTAACTGCTGATACTATTGCCAGCAGTTCTCTATCATAGATGTCATAGTTGCGTTCCGCTTGGTTGAGTGACTTTGAAAAGAACAACTGGGTGTTGTCCATCTTCAAATTCCTGTGTTAGGGTGGCTCCAATGGCATAGTCTGATGCATCTGTGTCTAGTGTAAATGGTTTGGTTTGATCAGCATTCCTGAGGATGGGATAGGATGTGAATTTATTCTTGAGGTATTTGAATGCTTCATCGGCTTTTGACTCCATTCCCATTTCTTGCTCTTCTTTGTTAGTTCATGAAGTGGTCGCGCAATTAGGGAATAATGATCAATGAAGTCTTTGTAGAAATTTCCAAAGCCTAGGAAGGCCTGAGTTCTTTGACTGTCGTAGGGATGGGCCAATCTGTAATTCCTTTGACTTTGACTGGATCCATTTTGACACGTCCACTTCCTACTAGCATTCCTAGATATTCTACTTCCGTTTTGTGGAAGTCGCACTTCTCTGGTTTGAGATAGAGGTCATTTTCTTGTAAGACCTCTAGGACCTTGATTACTTCTTTGTAGTGGTCTTCCCAAGTTCCATCGGTGGCGATGAGGATGTCATCCATGTAGATGAACACGTTCCCTTTGGCTAATTGATCTCTGAAGATGAAGTCCATCATGCTCTGGAAGGTGGGCGGGGGCGTTCCTCATTCCAAAGTACATTACTTTTGGTTGAAAGAAGCCTCTGTTTGTTTTAAAGGCTGCTTTATGTTGGTCTTCTGGTCGGATGAGGATGTTATTGTACCCCCAACGTACATCGAACTTGGTGAAGTGTTTCTTTCCTGCAAGTCGAGGTATTAGGTCTCTAATCAAGGGTAGGGGTAGTTGTTTGGGATGTCCATTCATTGAGCTTTCTATAGTCTTGGACTGGTCAGTTTTCCATCCTTCTTTTTGACAAAGAAGAAAGGGGAGGGTATGGCGATTTGGAAGGTTCAATGTATTTCTTTTCTTGGTGTTCTTTAAGAACTCTTCCAATGCTTCTTGTTCTTTGGGTGATAGGGGGTAGACTTTACAGTCAAATGATGCTGGAGTCTGGTTTTAGATCTATAGCGTGGTCCCAAGGTTTTGATTCTGGGATTCGCTTGGATGCTTCTTCACTGAAGACTTTCTTGAATGGGTGGTATTTTTCTGGTACTATTTGATCCCAGGTTTTCTTGTCTTTCTTTTCGGCTTCCTGGATCGCTAATTGTGTAGAGGTGGTGGTTTTCCGGATTTGGGAAAGCACCTTCCATTTGTGGGCATCCATGGTAGATGCCACAATACTTCCTTCAACGGTTCCTTTTTCCAATCAATCTTGGTTCATTAGTGGCTAGGAATGGATATCCTAGGACGATGTTATCATGTCCTAAGTTGGTGACAAAGAAGGGGAATTTTTTTGTGATTCCTTGATGTCGAATTTCAAGTTCTACTTTGTCAGTAATTTTCCCAGCCTGGTTGATGGTTCCATCAACGTTCCTGGCGATTCTTGGTTTCTGGAGAGGTATTGTGGGGATTTGGAATTTCTTTATGAGTTTGTGGTGGATGAAATTTTCTGTGGCTCCGCTGTCCACAAGTGCTGTTGCGTCGGCCCTTCTGTTCCGTAAACGTAGTATTATTTGAGTTTGTACTGATCGAATCTTGGGTACAAATACGTTATTTGTGAACAGTGCCCGAATGATGGCCGTGTCATTCAGGCGGTCGAAAAATCCACTCCTTTGGCTGCATCGCATTCATCCATTGCACCTTCTTGTCGTCGGAGAAGGTGACCATTCTATTAACCATATCTTCGATTTCGTCCACTCTTGAGATTCTTCTTCGGCTTCTTCCATTTCTTCGTCTTCTTCTTCTTCATAGTATTCTTCGTTGCTTTGGACCATCTTAATGTAAGATGGTTTCTGGGGTGGCCTTTTCTTGGTAGGACAGTTCTTGGCCATGTGTCCTTGTTTGCTACATTCGAAGCATCGTCCTTCTTCTCTGTGTTTCTTCTTAGCTTCGTCTGTGTCTGCTTTCCTGATGGTATCTACTTGCATAGGAGTACCATTGGTGTAAGGGCGTCTTTGGGTGAACTGGGGTTTAGGGGGTGTGGCGCATGGCGGGTGGTGGTTTTAGGTCCCCAGTTTGGCATAGGCCATTTCCCTTCTCCAAAAAAAAAAAGATCAGGTTTTCTTGCTCCTGTACTTTGGATTTCTGGACAGCCTGGACATATTCATCAAAGGTGGTTAGTCCAGGGTGCATTCTGAGTGTTCGTCATCCTAAGCCAGATGGTAGTCCTTGTAAGAACATCTGTAGTGTTCCTGGAGTGTCAAGGGCATATCCAGCTTTAGTGGCTAGGTTCCTGAACTGGGCTATATATCCATCTAGGTCTCCTTGTTTCATTCAGAGTTGTTGAAGCATAGTGGTGGCTTTGGTAACCTTGTGGATATCGGTGAAAGCAGCTGTAAAAGCTGTTTCAAATTTGGCCCAGTGGACTTCATCTTGCATAGGTATATTGTTGGTGTGGAGCTGATTACTGAGGTGATCAACTCGTTGGTAGACCCAATCATCGACTAGGGGTCCTCTGATGTAGGATAAGGCTAAGGCTGCTCGCTTGTATGGATGTTCATGGTTCATTGTCTTCATTGAGCAGTCTGTAGAGTTTAAACTCTTTTAGGAACTTGTTGCTTCGACTTCTGTCTCTGTGTATATGTCTGGAGGTGTGCCATTCCACTTTCCATTGCCTGGGGGATGGGCAGCTTGTGCTCCCGCTTGCTGTGACCTGGGGTGGTCCTCCTGCGGGTGGTTGAGGTTGTTGAGGTTGTTGGGGTGGTACGTTGGCCATAAAGACTTGTATGGGTGGTTGCAGCGCTGGTGGGTCTGGTGGTTGGTCTGCTGGGGTGATCTGGATTTGTGGCCCGATGTGATAGATGGCTAGAAGGTTAACTTGTTCTCCTAGTGTTCAACATCCTCTGGGAGGGGTGGTTCTTGTTCTGGGGGTTGTGGGAGCTTTGATTTGCTCGTGGTGTGCTGGAGTTACTTCGTGGTATGTAGGGGGTCGGCTTCTTCTGGTGTGTGAGGTCTGTCTTCAGATCCTTCGCTGGCTGTATGTTCGGTTCCGTTTCCTTCTTCAGAGGAATCGTGTGCTTCACTTTTGGTTCTCTAGGGGAGTGGAGGTCGGTGGAATGTGTGCGAGGGGTGTGTGTTTCTGGTGCTGTGGCTTCTAGTTCTGCTAGAGCTACTGCAGGGGTTAGTGTGACTCGCTGAGCTTGGTAATTGGGGTGGTAGGGATCATCTATTGGTGGGTATCCTGTTCCTGCTCCTTCATGTTCAATTCGGTCTTGGTCGTATGCCCAAAGAACACCAGTTTCGTCTCTGGTGAGGGTGTACCAGTATCCACTGATGAATTCAACTGGGTATCTTCTGATTGCACTAGTATGTTCGCTGGGGACGTCAAGGTGTATCCTCGATATGTTCCTGGACTGTCCAGTAGATATTTGGTCCTGTGATGTACTCTGGGAGATTTGGTTCTGTTCTTCGTTCAATGTGATCCTTGTGCTTCCTTCCCAAGCCTTTGGGTAGACAAGTGGTTCTCTTCGGAATTCTTCTGTGTTGACTGATAAGCTTGGTCTAATGTCCTGCTGGACGGAGCGTGGCGGTTCTGTCGATGTCTCTGTCTGGCAGCCTTCTTGGCTGTTCGTTCTATTGCTATGAGGGGTAGGGTGTCTGGCCTGTCTCTGTCTTTCTGTTGTAGGTGTAGGATGATATCTGCATCGATGACCGTCGTCTTGGTCATCTTCTGTGGAGTTCTAATGCCTTGCTAGAACAGCTGTGGGTAGTGGCGGTGTTGGCTGCTGTCATTCCCTATCTCCTGAAGGAGGAAGGGGATCTAGATGTGGAGGAGTCGATTTGGATACTATGTCCAAAGGAAGGGATGTCTGAGTGCTGATACGCCTTGTATTGCACTTAGTTCGTTGGTATGCCACTAAGGTCGTGAATGGAAGGAGCTGCTCCTTCCTGCTGGGGGTTCTGATGCAGATAGGCTGGTTCTATAGAGCACTGAGAAGTCCGTTACTCAGTGACCTTTGGTTTGTCTGGAGCGAAGAAAGGCAACCCCTTTCTGAGCGCTTAACGTATATGTCGGGGTTCGAAGATTTCCCAATCGGGACTCGGTTTACTATATATGGTAGATTAAGTGAAACGCGTCACTAAGTCGCTTAGCAGACCCTAGGGTACGTTCTAGGGCGCAAGTGGGAGGGGAAAGGGGCTGGGAAGCTTCGGATCACTCGGAGGATTGCTCTGAGAATGTCTAAGATTCACAAGAGACCAAGCTTAAGGCTTTGGTCCCCTTCTATGAGCATATTTATACATGACTATTTAAGCGGAGTCTTCGGCAGTGTCTGACGTGTTTCAGTGGCAGTAAGGCCACGAAAACTGTTGGCAGATTAGTGTAAGTAATTAGTAACAAGCCGAGGCAACACAACAGCAGAAGGGATCGGCAGGAGTGTAATAGTGGTAGTGTAAGGTAAGGAGGGGGAAGTGGTGATGACTCCAGCCGAACTGTGGGAAATATGTACATATAAGGTAAGAATATTAGTAAGCATAAGCATCCCAATAGTCCACCATGACATAACATGTGCCTTTTGATGAGATTTAGTCTTCCCAGAAACCTATTATGAAGGGTATGGTAGAGAACATCCATGCCATGATGTTCTTTAAACTGCTGACGAATGTCTGTGTATCGGGGTTGCTTTTGACCAGCAAGGATTCTGCAGCCCTCTTGTATGATGTCCTCAATGTCATGTCCATTAGCAGCCTTCTTTCTGGACATACAATACCCAGGAGAAGTAGCACCACACACCACTGCAGTGATGGTACAATCAATAAACAAAGGTGTATTGAATTTGAAATAAGCGGAGTTTAAACTTGCATCCCCAATCATCACAGTCAATCATTGTATCTGTGTAGCTCTCCAAACTGATAAAGAAGCACAGAATAAAAAAGACAGTTCTCTTCTAGTCTATTAAGATAGTATCTTGAGAAAATCTAGGACTTTTTGGGATTTTTTTGGGGGTAGTAGCTGCAGATTAACTGCAAATTTACTTGTCTCCTTCAAAGATCATCATGCAGAATCACATTGGCTCCATATTTTTCCCGGAACTTTTTTTAGGCCCCTTTAAATATTATATATGTTTACAGATCTTAATTTATGGAGGGCTAGTTACAATAGACGTGTTGTAATGTGGATTTTGAATATATCTGCCATTTTGCATTACGTTGTACATGACAGTATATAAGGATGCTCTTTGCGATAGATACACTTCAGATTGTTCACACACATGTGAACGCTTATTATCTAGCGTTATCTTATCTAAACCTCGCTGCACTTCATCACTGTGGGCCTCAAGGCTGACAGCTGAGATAGCGGTGATAATCAAACCGTGTAGAATTCATATCAACTCATTTTCCATAAAACACGCATGTCTATCTTAGGCTGGTTAAACTCCCACGACTGCAAATCTAAAGGGGGGTCCCAGTGAAGGGTGCAACATGTGCTGTTCTATGGACGCCAAATCCTCTATTCAGTACAGTAATGAAATATGGCTGGGAGAGGGGGACAAATCAGAAGCAGGATGTAGTAGTGGAGGGAGGTACGGTGACGGTGAGGCCCGATGGAGAAGGTGTATGGATATTATTATCTGGAGCCACTGGGGCTGGAACAATCGTCAGCGGGAAGCCAGCGAGCACACCAATGTCTCGGGTGAAACAGGTGGTCTTGTGCAAGTGCCGACGGCAAGTACAAAGGAGAAGACATTGGAATAGAGAATAGGCTTCGGGGATGGTTTACAACCCAGTGTTGTTGAGGAGTGTAGCCAAGCTTTACCTGGGATGGGGCCAGACCTGTCAGGCTTTGAGCATCGCTTGGTCCTCCGTGCATTGCAGGAGCCACCAATTGTCAACTTCGATCACCCCTACTTTCCTAGCTCTACCAGCATGAGGCCGGGAATGAGGGGGGTGGATCCTTGCCGTTAATGTGCGACGTGTTTCGTGCGCACAGTTAAGTGTCGAGAGCATTTCGCGTTCATCCTCGTCGCATACAACCTTCAGAGGCTTGACAGGCTCTACTGCCTTCTGGCTTCTCCTCTTTCTCGTACTTGGCATTTCGGAAGTATAGCCACAGGACAAGCAGTTCTCGAATGCGTCCAGGAGCGCGGCAGCAAGCATCGTGGGGCCAGAGTGTTCTCCCACACATACTTTGCCCTGTGTAGTGACGAGGCACTTCCAAATACAGCGTATTCGCTCTAGCAGCACGCAGTCAGACTTGCCTACGACGATTTAAAGAACAGCCCTTTGGTGGGGTACAGGGAAAGATGGCAACCTTGATTGGGGGGGAAATAGGGAATCGGGCCAAGGCGAGAAAAGAATTGAGAGACATACCTGAAATATCTCCGTGCTCGCATTGTTGATCATTGGAGACGCGTTCGTTTCCTCGAACGCCTACACGGTGGGGACCGCAAGGCTCAGGGTATGGCTGCGGCGATATTTGAAAAGTAGCACAGCCCCACCTTCAACATGTGTATTAACAAGTGCACAAGGCAAGGCCTACATAAGACACAGCCCTACCCCGGCTCAGCCGGGGCTTTGCGCACATCGAGTTCTGCTGTTAGTGATAGTCAGCCAGAAGGCGCCCCTCTCGTAACCTCTTCCAAAGTGAATCACACAAAGTAAGGACACGACTGCTGGTACCTTCTCCAAGATCCCCAGCGCATGAGAAAGGAGTCAACGAGAGGTCCTGAGGTAAGCCTGGCAAATGATCGATGGTTGCCGTGGTCGAGAAAGACTACCCCCGAGGATACTTCCACTTGACCCGAAGGACCGCATCATCACACTGGAGGTGACGGACGACAACTTGATGCAGGGTAAGGCTGAGAACGTGGGGCTGTATGCTGCCATGCGCATCTTCCTCGCATACATGGCTACACACCCGCCGTCATCCGCCGCCGAGTTGGCGTCCGCGCGTGATCCCGTCGTCCAAGTGCCGAGAGGTGTGGGGCCCACACGGCGCGCACCAGCAGACCAGACGTACGTCATCCGTCGGCCGGGCGCATGCGGTATGCGCGTCCTGGGCGCGTCGCCGAGCAAGAAACCCGTCGTCGTGGCGGCAGCGCACTAGCGGGGAGCGTCCGTTCGCGGGCTCTAAGCACTCTCTGAGCACGTTTTCCGAGATCCAGCTTGGGCTTGGGCACGGACACCGGAAGTATGCGAGGCATCACTGGCCATTGGTGCGCGTCACGAAGGAGGTGCTGCCACCGCAGGAGCTGTAGGAAGCATCGGAGAGACCGTGGACGATGTTGTGCGAGGACGCATTGCTGGCGTTTGCGCGTCGCGGCCGAGTTGGTTGGCTGCATTTTTTTAGCACGTGCCTGTTCCGCCCCGAAGAAGTAACAATTACAAAGGGAATGCTCAAGTCAACTGAACCTGAGGCCTGACATCTGAGTCTGAAACCTTCAACTCTGGTTGCTGCTCTTGGTTCGATCAGAACCATGGACTTGGCAGGATCATGAGAAATGTTTGTAGGCGGATATTGTCAGGCTCATGTACTTGTGCTTTGGGATGATATCCCTAAACCGAGGCCCGAGTATTTCCGCTCGTGGGTCTAGACTCGGCCTCGGGCTAGATTCGGCACATTGATGATCGTGTTGGAATGTGTTTCAGTCAATTATCCAGACTTCTATTTACAACATCGACCGCCATTGTCGCCGCTGAAATGATGCAAGGGGCTCACTTGACTCGTTTAGAACAACTCGTTGCACCACTACGGGAGTCAATTATCGACAAGCCACCCTACATAAGCGGAACCCTCCCACTTCCAGCCTCTTTTTCTCTCTCTTCTACAAGGTTGGCGACGCCAAGGATGGTCACGCTGCCAGGTTCGAAGACCTTGGCCCTCACCGAGTCCTAGGACCTGCAGACCCTCGCTGACTCCTATCATAGACGTGTCAATCTTTCGAATGCTACTCTCGACGAATTGGAAGGGCTCGCCCAGGGCTGTGAACCCGCATCGTTTGGCTTGAATAAGGAAGACGTGTTGGATGAGACCTACCGCAAGGCCGGAAAGATCGACCTTGGAGGATTTTCTTCGACCCTAGATCTAGCTCAAACGGACCTACTCAAGATCATCCGCGACTACCTTCTCGACGGTACACAATCGACAAGGTTTATGAGGACCGAGCTATACAAGCTTAACGTGTATGGTACACACCTACTCGCCATATTGTCTATAAAAAAAATTGACCCGTTATCAGGTAAGGGGTCGTTTTTCAAGCCCCATGTCGATACCCCGCGCAGCGAAAAAATGTTCGGGTCCCTCGTCATCGTCTTTCCAACGCCCCATGAGGGAGGAGCCCTCTTCCTCCGGCATCGCGGTAACGAGTGGGTTTTCGACTCTGGCTGGGAACTTGCTGCTGTGCGCCAACCATCTATCGGCTATGTGGCATTCTTCAGCGATATCGAGCACGAGGTCGCGCCAGTGCTATCTGGTCATCGTGTCACGTTGACATACAACCTCTACTTCGATGATGTCTCTGGAAAGGACTCAGTCGCGGAGCGTCTCTCCTTCACTGCACATGACCGCACATTCCGTGAAGCCTTTAAGGCGCTATTGGAGAACCCGGAGTTCCTGGCTGATGGCGGCACACTCTTATTTGGATTGAGACACATTTATCCGATCGGGGATGACCTGAGCTCCGTCTACGAAGCGCTGAAGGGGAGTGACGCAATGGTATATCAGAGCGTCCTTGCGCTCGGGTTCGAGCCCGTTTTGCGCATGTACTACCAGTGGGGCGACGAGAACCTCGGGACCCTCAAAAGTGCACTCATCGATAAAGTGGTCAATTTCAGTGATGAGATTGTGCACCTGGGGCACGACAACTTTGGCAGCGAGGTCGACGAGAAGGGTGGTACTGTACTGTATCAAGAGGGCCAGGGGTGGTTTGGGGATTGTGGTCCTGTGGTGTGGGTCACGCCGATGACGACGTTCAACTGTCGAGGAACCACGTACATCGAGTACGGGGACGAGGTGAGAATGGCCGTCGCGTATGGGAACGTATGTCTTGCGGTGCAAATCGGGGCGGAAGGTGAGAGGTTGATGTATTAGCAGTCACGCGAGACGGAAAATAGAGCGCGAGAGACCTGAGAGAGATCCGTGGGGTTGATGTTGGCTTTGTGGCACCGCAAGTACAATTATTTTGTTCTACTGTATTGATGCTACAGTTGTTCGCCTCATGTGCAATCGAACTCGCTTTGTGGAACCACTTATCATTTTCTCCTCGCTCAAGCAGTTGGTTGAGATGGGACCTCTTGTTAGCTTTCAACCCGAGGTGAGTCCTAGTCTCTTTGTCTCTGTGCTGCCTATTTATGGCAATTAGACTGGGAAGTATGTCTTCGTCCACTACAATAACTATGGTATATCAGAAACTCTTGACCCGTTCCATGGCAAGGACGTCGCCCTTGACTTCAAGGACAACCGTTCACCACTCCCTCCCCTGCTTCTCGTCCACGAATATATGATCCGCGGGTAGCATTTCTACCAACCATCACCCGACGTGGATGTAACTGGTGATTGGCAGGATTGGATAATTAATAACGGTGTGGTGAATGAGAGAGACGATGGATCATTCACTTTCAAGCGCGAGGACCCAACTACTGGTCCTCCCGTCAGGCACTCTACGAGCTTGCCAGCGCTGCGCGGTGCTGCTCCACCTTCTGGTTCATGCCACCCGCCGCCCACCTCGTCGCGGAACTGATGGCTGTCCTGGTAAAATTCGCTGTGCGTGTAGCACGCGCGACCCAGTCGATCTCTCTTTCTCAGATCCAATGCCCTCGCAAGTGCGCGCCGCGCACATTTACTTTTCTTCTTGTTGTTCTGTTTTATTGGACTTTCGATCCCCGCTGCCACTGAAGTGTCTCAGGTGCCAGTTTTTCCGCTCAGTTGCCTTACGCGCGCGCGCCCCCATTTGTTGGGTTCCGCCTTATCTGTATGTATGCGATAAAATGTTTCTTTCTGTAGATCAAGAATTATCGCGCAGGTTGGCCAAGTACGGGAGGCGGGCCGGTACCTGCACGCCCCACGCGGCAGCACCCGACATATCATTTTACCCTTATTAGGGGCTCCGCGACAAAGCAAAGAGACAAATAAAACCCTTTGTTGACTGCTGACTAAATTGACTGCGAACGTCGACCGGTGACCATTTAAGAGTCCGCCATTCACGTCGACGCATCGGCCTACTGGGATGAGTGTGATGGATGGATATTACTGTACATCCATCACGTCTGGTATGTCCTCAGACTCAGGCTCTTGCCGTGGGGCTGACTCGCGATAGGTATCCATCCTGCCGTCAAGCTTGACACTCCCGCTCTCAACTGCGGTGCGTGCACCTTCTTCTTGGGGAACGGGTCTGGTCCCTTCTGCTGCATTCCTTTTTTTTTCTTTCCGCGCGAAGGTTGAGGAAAGGTGGTGGTGGTGCGCAGTTTGTGGTGTCTTGTCCAATTCTCGGTACGCGGTATGGTATCGCGGGTGTATGCAAGGATCGCTTCCTCTTCGTCGTATAGGACTGTCTGTTCGCTGGTGTGCAGCCCCTGTGCGAGTGCCAGGTATACTCGTACTACGTTCACCCTTTGCACTCCATTAAGCTTCATTTCTGACACTTGCTTGCCCCCTGTTCAATGCACATTACCGTTCGCCATCTTTTGACCACTCCGAGTCGTAGGCATGGAGTCTCTATATATAAAACCTTCTTGCATTGAAACCTCTCGCTTCGTATTTATTCTCGAGATCCCTTGCGCGCCCTCCAAGTCCCACGGAAGAGCATCCGCATACGTGCTAATGGTCCCACTTCCTTCGCTTGTAGTGCACCCGCCCTTAGCTCCGCTTTCCCCGCCTCTCGCCTCATTCGCCTCGGTACCGTTTCCGTAATCTTGTCCTGTTCAATTGCTGGATAGTCGCGGAGTGTATGGACGCTGGCACGCCCAAGGAATAACTTGATGATCTTCTGTGTAGATGTGTACCTTTCATTGTTGTCCACGAAAATATCGCGCAATGCAGGTAACATATCTGTGGTCCTTTCCCCAGCGAGGGATTCAAGCGCCTGCACAACGGGCGGGACCACCCCACGTATATACAAGGTCCTCACGGCAGTAAACAGGCGGAAAACCTCCAGCCATTGAGTGTTCTCCATGTCAACTTGCAAACTTCGGAGGTATCCAAGGGAACCATTACGGACCTCGAGCTCTTCTACGCCGGAGAGGGAAGGCAAAAACGGACTACAGGCCTGCGTTAGAGATGAAAGTTGCCAGTCGAGCCCTCCGCATGAGATTCGTAGGGTGAGGCTTCTAAGCGCCAGTCCTGGTTGATAAAGGGTGATTTCGATGGAGTAATTGCTCATGATAACCAAAGCTCGGTTGGGAGAGTCAAAGTTTCCCGTACGACCGATGAACTGGGGGAGTTGTGGGATACTAAAGACGAGCTGGTGGAAGAATGTTATGTCGATATTATTGAGTAGAGGAGCATCAATCTGTGCCATGAGGTCATCCAAGTACTCGCTAGCTCCACGGAAGACAAACATTTTGAGAGCGGGGAGGACAGCACGTGTCAACGGAGGTGGAGGTCGGCTTGTTTGATCAGGGGAATAATTCGGAGAACGGAATTCGATACGAAGGGACTTGAGCATGGTCAACGAGGATAGGCATATAGCTATCACCTGGGGTGAAATGTACCCAGAATGTGGAATCCGTATGAGGTAGAGCTCAGAGAGGTTGGGGGAAAATAAAAGAAGGACTGGCAATGATGGAACTGAAATTCCGACCAACCAGAGTCTTTGTAGAAGCGGGGCAAAGCCACCCGAGAACGCATCCGAAAGGACCGGGCTCATATCATCGTTCGACCCAAGGTGAAGAGATGTCAGAGCCGGAAATGGCCCCTTCATCACAAGCGCCAATCTCCCCCAAAAAGAATTTGTAAGACCCGAGAGCGTGATCTGTGATATGCGGGTATAGTGCCCGAGTGTCGCAACGATGCTGCTCTCGTCCTCTGGATAGAGCAATCGTGAATAATTCCAGATATCAATGATGATGGGTAGGTTGGGCCAGACATCCTGCGTCCTCCTCACGAGAGTTGCGTATGTGCAGATCAGTCGCAGATCGGGGTACCGTGATGATTCAAACACGATGTGTCGCCATCTTCGGCAGACATGCACAAGTGTTGTCCACTGCCAAGTATTGCTTATATGGTTCATGGAAGCCAGCCGATAGCAATCGAATATGTGCAGGAGGACATCATTAGGGAGTACATCGATGGTGATACAGCCTGACCACATCAGTGAATTGTCGTTACGGATGCGTGACTAGGGCGTACCTCGACCTGGCTGGGTAACAACAAACCACTCCGGGTCTTTGAGGGTGACAATATTCTTTGCGGTCTCAGCTTCTGACTCCAATGGGTCATCTATCGGACTCCAGGACCAGGGTCCACTAGGATATACATATCGTACGAGGGCATTGACCAGTAGGGAGAACAGACCGCGAACAGGGTGTGGAGTGTGTCTGGGAAAGACTGTCAGCTACTTTGGCCGTGCGTTTCCATAGACGTACTTGTGAGAGCTCATTGGTGACTTGGACCCTAGTGCACAGTGCACCAGGATCAGTGTTGGTGGATGAGGTTGCGCCATCTGAGGGTATAAATCCCCGTTTACACGTGTAGTGTGTACGGCATTAAATGCTGTGCTCTTACTAGGACATTGCCCTTAAGATATGAACAGCGAAATTGACTTTATGGAGGCCCCTCGGCAGACATCATCGATCATCATCACTGTCAGTCCTCGCACGCGGAGAGTACCCACAATGACTGGGAGAGATGGGGAAGAGGATAAAAATCCCACTACGGAGTTGCTGAGTTCCCGTTCCCACGGTTCCCAGCGGAGTATGAGGGCCGAACGGCTGGTTCCGAGCCGAGTCGTGCCACGTTTCTCTTTCTCTGAATGCTCAGGCTGACCAAAGAACTTTTGGCTGACTATTGGGAGAGATACAGTAAGTTTCCTATATTGTATCTTGCAGCCGAGCCAAGGCCCGTGTTTCGCGGCATAATTGAACAATTCCAACACTGATAATTTAACAAATGCCGGGTCATGAAATGTTCAGAGTAATATGTGTCTCAGGTACCAAACAACCAGCATACATGCAGACGTAAGGTAGTGGTAGACAACATCGAACACACAGCAGGATCAGTTATGCACAAAAAAATCTCGTTCCTACTATCCTTCCCAGCGGTGGACATCTATAGCATGGATAGAATGACGGCGCGCGCAAGGAACGGCTCTATGGCCGCCTGTATTGGTGAGATTGGCCAATAATCCTCTACAAGAAGATTGCGCAGCGCAGGTAGCACTTCTTTGGCCGTTTCCCCAGTAAACTCTCGAAGCGCACGCGTCGCGAACAATCCTGGTTCGTTGGAGAGGCGGAGCGTCCTCACGGCGGTGAATGATTGGAAGAATCGCAGCCATTGTGTGGCATCAATGTCGTTGTACCATCCCAGTTTTGGACGTTTATCCTCGTCCAGGTCGAGCCGTTCCACGCAGGATATAAGAGGGAGGAGCCGGCTACACACCTGCGCCAGGGACGAAACTTGCCGGCCCAGCTTACTGCTTGAGATCCGCATCGTCAAGTAGACTGCCCTCCGGGGGAACGAAGTGTGATCATGACGCCGTCACTTCCAAAGATCACATCAGCTTGTTTGAATTCCCTGAGCGTTTCTGTGCGGTTGATGAACAGGGAAAATTGTGGAAGATGAAAAATGAGCGGATTGGAGAAGGTTATTTCAACATGGTCGAGAAAAGGAGCATGTATTCGGGCTATAAAGTCCTCAAAGTACTCGTTAACGCCACGAAAACAAAAGTGAGTGAGAGCGGGAAGGACAACGTGTCTCTGCGGACGCGGAAATTGGTTTGTCCGGTCGAGGTGAGACTTCAGGGATCGGAATTCAA
>WTXH01000475.1:0-15529 GCA_022376555.1 Russula compacta | reverse complement strand
AGGAAAGGTGGCAGGCAGAAAGGGTGTGGCAATTGCGCACCGGGCTAAGATGCGACTGCACAAGCCTCTCATCAAAGTGTCCGGACTAGTATTGTTCCGCGTAGATCTCCGCCCCCATGCTGGGCCTACTATCACCAGCACGGCGCACGCTGACACACGCAACGGTTATCGCTTATCGCTGGACAGTGTAGAACGCAAACGCAGCAGCACCCGAGTCAATCGAGAGGGTTGGCGGAGAGGCGTACGACGTGACGCGGGAAACCGGGGAGTGAGTACTAGTGAGTGGTCCCTTCCAGCTGTGTGGAAGGAGACGTTATTATGGGCTCGGACGACCAAAAAAAAACAGTTGATGCTGATCCCTCAACGGGCTCGCGAGGGCGGTGATGGTGCCCCTAAACGGGGAAGAAAAATAAGGCTTTTCGCCGACTCGATTCTCAACTCAGGCTCTCTTGCTCTTCAGTCCTGGCGTTCTTCCCTTGAACGTAGTAATGGGTGTGACACTAGGACGAGGTTTCGCCTGCGGCCCAGCTTTCGGGCCGAATCTCCGCGCCGCCCATCTGGCCGTCAAGTCACAGCGTGGACCATCTTGATATGATGACAAGCGCAAAGCTAAACGCAAACGCTAGGCTCAATGACATCAGTCTGAAATGGGGTCTGGGTCTGAACACATCTTTGCAAATCCTCTCTCCAGACTGTTCCTCATAGTACATGACTCAAAACACGTGTCCTCCTTGATTCTACACCAGACTAATCCCTCCCATTGGCCCGACATTTTATCCGCGCGGTGGGACCAGCATGAACTTATCTCTGGGCAGCACGCCCACTGAAAAGGCCTCTGCCAATAGATGTACCATTTGGTATGAGCCCATTACTTGTACCATTTACGTGAGGGCTGAGTGTGCCGTTTGCGTGACCATTGGAGAAGCTACTGGTAGAACTGCCCGTGGCTACGCCAGCAGGTCAGTAGGATATAAGACGCGAAGGCTAGCACCGATCGAATGACCCACCTGGAGGCGTGTCCACGAAAAAGAAAGCACTCGAGCTTGTCTGAGTGCTGGATTGAGGTGTTTCGCGGCCAGACGTAGAGGCGCCTTGTCCGGTAGATGATTGAGATGTGGGAGGAGTCCCGGTGGACGCTGACAAGTGGAAAACGTCTTTGATGAGGGTATCCAAATCGACTCCTGCGAGATTTACTGGAGAACGTGGGTTTCCCGACTTCTTACCGCTAAATACAGGAGCTCGCGCAATTTCGCGAGCCTTTGCTATTTGCAGTGCGGTCTCTAGACCGAGTTCCCGACCTTCGTCAATCGTGATTGGTTCATCGCGCGTTGTAAGCGCGGTGAAAGCTGGTAAGAGAAGGTTTCTGTCGACGGCATACTTCTGATACAGGACAATTTTTTGAAGTGGGGGTATGGGTATCGAGAGATTCTGAAGCTCGCGGACTGCCAACGCTTTCACCTCGATGAAGTTCCATTGACAGGCGAGCTTCAATATCGATGTCCACTCCTCGATAGTGGTGTCATAGAGAGAGTATTTTCTGCAGTGGTAAATCAGATGAAGCGAGAAAGCAGATGAAATGGTAACCTACGGGTTGTAAAATACCCATAGGAAACGCTCAAATTCGGCCTTGAGTACGTCATCGAGGACTAGAGGGTTGTTATCCGAGGGGGGTTTGATAAGTTCCCCGGGCTGCGGAAGTCTGTCTTGAAAGTATTGCGAGTCGCGCATGAAGAAATAACGATGTACACGGAAGAGTGTGTTCTCCACCTATTGTCTGAGTGTTTTAGTCAATGATACGATACTCGATCGGAATTCCACGTACACAGATGATGAGATCTGCACCACTGAGATAATATTCATCATGGCGTAAGGGGGTGTCGGCACTTGAGTTCGTGTTTGCGGAAGTTCCAGGCATCGAAGACGATGGCGGTAGAGTCGCTAGAGCTATGAAATGCACGTAAAGCACGAAGAGGATGGGAGCAAGCGAGAGGGACGCTAGATGGGAAATGTCCGTATTGACGCATAGGAGTGACACCTACATCGTCGTATATATCTGTGCGGAGGATAGTGTTTGACCTGGCATGGCACGTGCCAAACCCTGGTTTCCCAGGGGTGGCTATGAAGAGCATGATTGCGCAAGTAGATTCGATGTCCAGGTGACCCTCCCAGCCATGAGGATACATCACGATCGCGGAATCAGCAAAGATGTTGGGAACTGTCTGGGGCTGGGAGTCCTCGTGTCTGATGTTCCAGCGCGCGCGCCGAGAACTATTCGTGAGTCTAGCCATCGAAGATGTAATAGTGTCAAACGCGTGGTTTAGGAGCATCAACTTGTGATGATCGAATATGGAAGGTAGGGACCGTGCGCTCTGCCATTGCAGTATCAATCGACTTGATATGTCCGAAGAACGGTCCCCGCAGCATCGCTGGTGATACAAGGACGGGGGTACGTGCGATATCAAATGCATGTCAATCGCAGATTCGCTGGCAGGTCTGGGTACCCCAACATCGTGCATCATGACTTGACTGGTCAACGTCAGCTTCTTGATTTCTGGGGTCGCCATGCGGTGTCGGTGGCTACTGCCATATTCAGAAAGATGATGAATGTTGTCAACTTCTCGGCCCAACCACGTTGTTGACGCAGGGCGCTGCATGTGCAACACCAGCCAGGGCGTAAGCCAGAATTGGTGCATCATCTTCTGTGAAGACTCAAAGCGGAGTCTGGATGTTGGGCTGCGGAGACAGAATATCGATCGTTCTGGTCAGGATAGCGCCCATGGGGCTGCGCTCCGCTGGAGATATACGCGTGCCACGCACTGGGGTCTAGCTGCATGATCTCGGGGTTTACGTTGTGTTTGTTCAGGTGTGTGCGTCAATGTACTGCGGCCGTGATTCTGGTCTGAAAGCACAATGCAGCACAACAGCCTAGGTCTGATATCAGTAAGCATAGGTCAGAGGTGGGGTTGCGTCCACAAGTGCCCCGTCAAGTGGTGAGCGTAGGAAGCAGTTCTTGGCTGAACCTTAATGATACTTCTTTGCCACCCTTTGAGGCCTCGAGGTTCTTGATTCCGTGGCAAGGATGAGTAGCCACGTATAAGCTGTCTCTCTATAGTCCGATTCATGCTTTTATGGAATTGATCCCTATCTAACTGATTCGTTATCCGGGTGGAGGGTTTTCTTCCAAGATATGATAAATCAGGGAAAGTTTGCTGCGCGTGACGGTGTAACGGCGTGGAAAGGATATGTAATTTCAAGGAGTTAGATGATAAGTTGATCGAGATGGCAGAGGGTGGACAGAACGCCTGAGTACATGGGCTCTGGTTGGTTGAGACCCCCTGTGTCATGGTGGACTATTGGGACGCTTACGCTTACTAATCTTCTTGCCTTATACGTACATATTTCCCACAGTCCGGCTGGAGTCGTCACCACTTCCCCCCCTTACCTTACACTACTGCTATTACACTCTTGCCGATCCCTTCTGCTGTTGTGTTGCCTCGGCTTGTTACTAAACTACTTACACTAATCTGCCGACGGTTTTCGTGGCCTTACTGCTGCTGAAACACGTCAGACACTGCCAAAGACTCCACCTAAATAGTTGTCACCGCCAAGGGTTTGACAGCAACAATAGACACACTAAGTCGATTAGCTAGACCTCGCAGTGGCCTAGAAGACTGATAGAGAGGAAGTCGACCTGCAAGTCGATGTCGATGTCGGGTTCCCGCTTGCTGAGCTCCGACTCAGTAGCCACCTGCAATAGGATAGAACACTGCTATGATTGAGACAAGAGACTCAACTTGCCTCTACCAGGCGTAATGAGTCCCCTATTTATAGTACATGGTACTTGAGGGCAGGCCTAGAGCCTGAAGGGGGCAGTGCTACCTATTTTACTTGAAACACGGACGAGAACAATAACGACCAGTAGCAAAGGTCGCTCAAGAAAATCACAAGCTGATCGACATGAAACGGGGCACGAAGCTGAAACAGGGTACGAACTCTATACTTGGCCGGTTCCGCAACTTACAGGGGCGCGATGGTGTTGAACCATCACCCCAGGCCGGTTACACCACTCCCTCGCTAGATGGGATGCCCTCATCCCATCTTCCTCCATGCTGATCGCCTGGCCAGTTGTGGCCGCTCGACTCCCACCAACGGGATTTTCTTGGCCGCTCTTGCCGCAATGAGTCGGTCCTCGCAAGCTTGCTTGGCAGCCTCAGATGCCGCCAAATTTGCCTGAGCCAGGCGCAGCTCAGCGCGGAGAGTGTCGCACTCGCGATCCAGGACCCGGTACCTGTTGACTTCGGCGAGGAGCGACCAGTCGTCCAGGTTGATGACGGCTCGCGCAGGGGGTGATAGTCGATTTCGGTCCCCCACAGACGGGCGCGGAACCATGGCGGGAGCGGGGAGAGGGGGTATTCGTCGAATTCGGGGCGAGCGTAAAGCTCGATGATTTGGGCGTCGTGATCGCCCGTCGCATTGGCCGCCAGGCCAGCCACCCGTCCGTCGTCGAGCTGTTTGATGAAGACGGCGGGCTTCTCGCCGTCTGGGGTGTGATGGTGAACTCCGGGAGCCTCCCGTCGTTCTCGATGTACCCGTCGGGGCACAACAGGGGCTCCCCGTCGATTTGTTGGATCCGGGCTTTGAGCTCCCGGTTGTCGCGGTTGACTTCCTCAAACTGTCGTTTGAGGCACCTCGCCTCGTCTTGGAACAAGGCTTCTCGCTGTTGGAGGGTGGCGGCCAGACCTGTGGCCAGCTGACGGAGCTGGACGGCCCCAGGTTTTCGTATCCGTCGAGGACGGATCGGACGGTGCCCGGGGAGAGGGGCCCGTCCCAGAACGCGTTCGTTTCGAGGTCGGGGAACGCGCCGGGCAGGCGGACGGTGTTGGAGGCGGGGTGGTAGTGGTCTGGTGGGAGGCGGCTCTGCGGTGGGAGGTTGGACAACCTCCGGGGTCGCGATACGCGTGGTCGGGGCTGGGACAGGGATTGGAGCGGGGGAAGACATGAGATGCAATGGTTTTGATTGAGAGGAGGGGACGTTGGTTGCTACTTTCGCCGGGGGTTTCTGCTTCCCTTTTATGTTGTTCAAGGGCCGGCGCTTGTGATACTCCCGAAGGAGATCCGGGGCGTACACCTGGTCAGCTGGTTCCCAGGTGTTGTCACTTTCGGGGTAGCCCCGCCACTTTATGAGATACTGAAGCTTCTTGATCGTCCGTGGTAGCGGTGATTCCGAATTTGCTCCACTTCGTAATGCTCTTCATCATTGATCAAGTCAGGAGGGGGCCGGGCGTAATTGGGGCCGTGTGAGTCCGTCTCCCTATATGGGGTAAGGAGGGAGGCATGAAACACCGGGTGGATTAACCATGAAGCGGGGAGTTGCAGGAGGAAGGCGACTGGGGATACTTCTTTGAGTATCTTGAAAGGGCCGTACCGTTTTGGGTTTAGTTTGGACTCCTGGTGAGGGAGTTTCAAGTGGGTTCCTTCCAGCCACACTTGATCTCCGACCCTATATCGGCTTGATGGCGTTTCAGCCGCCTTTCTGTTGATGGCTTTAATGGCTCGGTCCGTGCATTCTCCATTGTTCGCATCCTTTGTTCTACCGCCTCGTTGTTGGTCTGGACCCCAAATCTCCGGGCCCTAGCGTCGGCTCGTACCGATCAGGATTTGATTGGGAGATAGCCCCGTCGTGCTGTTTCTCCGATTGTTGTGTACTGCAGTCGCAACTGCCACCCATTCTGTCCAATCGTCTGGTTGGCCACCTGTCACCAGTCGCAGATACTGCTCCACCCATTGGTTCTTTCGCTCGGACAGGCCGTCCGTCTGAGGGTGCGCTGCTGTGGATAGATTTTGCTGTATCCCTAGTCTCTTGGTGAGGGCCTTCCCAAAGCTCGACGTAAATCGTGGGTCCCTGTCACTGATGATTTCTTGGTAGGCCGTACCAAGGGTAGATGTGATCAAGATATAGTTGGGCAATTCCCAGGCCCGTAATGTTGGTCGAACAGGGGAGGAATAGGGCCGCCCGGGAGCACCCATGGTCAACAATGGTGAGGATTGCATCTAGCCCCCGTTTCGGTGGTAGCCCAGTGATCAAGTCCATAGATACGGTCTGGAATGGCAGGGTCCTGGTTCTGAGGGGATTCGGTAAAGCGGTGTACGCGGACGATGTGTTAGTATTTTTGCCTGTTGGCATGTCGCGCATCCCCTGACGTAGTCTGCGATCCATTCCTTCATCCTCGGCCACCAGTATCGTTCTTGGACCTTCCTCAGGGTTTCGTCTCTTCCTGGGTGGCCGGCTGTGGGTGTGTCGTGGGCGTTTCTGACAATCGCCCTTCTAAGTTCCTTGAGATTTGGTACGATGGTTTTTCCATCGATCGTTTGCGCTGTTCGGATTCGGTGTGGTGGGATGATTGTGATGTTTTTGTTGTCGTCCTCGCCGTGATCCGCGTCTGGTGGTCTTGATAGGGCGTCGGCTGCGGTATTCGTCTTGCCTGGAATATATTCCAATATGTAGTCGTATTCTTGGAGGTCGGCGTGCCATCGTGCGGTTCGCCGATTTAGGTTTCGTGGCGACTTCCAATACTGGAGGTTGGCATGGTCTGTTCGGATTACGAAGGGCATTTTTGTCCATCCTAGGTAGTGTCTCCAGTGGGCCAACGCCTTCATGACGGCTAACAGTTCTCGCTCGTAGATGTCATAGTTTCGTTCTGTGGGCGTGAACGTTGCTGAGTAGTATGCTACTGGGTGCAAAATTGGTTTGTGTCGTTGGGCCAGTGTTGGTGTAAGGTCGTTGTGCCGTCCCTCCTGTGAGAGTACGGCGCCTACGCCGTATGCCGACGCATCCACGTGAAGCGTGAATTGCTTTTCCACATCTGGTTGAATTAGCACTGGGCTGCTGCACATTCTCGTCTTCAGTTCTTCGAACGCCCTCATTTGTGCTTCTCCCCAGTGCCAGGGTGTGGTCTTCTTTGTTAGTTCTAGCAGAGGTCGTGCAATTCTTGAGTAGTTTGGGACGAAGTAGCGGTAGTATCCAGTGAACCCCAGGAAGCTTCTGACACCGGTCGGATTTTTGGGTGGTGACCAGTCTGCGATTCCTTGTAGCTTCTTAGGGCTCATCCTGAGGTGCCCTTTCCCCACGATGACTCCTAGGTACTCGATTTCCTCCTTCTCGAATTGACATTTTTCGGGTTTGAGATAGAGGTCGTTTTTCTCTAGTTTGTCTAGCATTCGATGGACGTATTCTCGGTGCCTGGCTGTGTGCTGTTCTTCTGTCTCGTGTGGTCGTTTAGCAGTATGGATGGCAATGTCGTCCATGTAGACGGAGAGCCAGCCCTCTCCTACTTCTTGCCGAAATATGGTATTCATCATCATTTGAAAGGTTGCTGGTGAGTTGGTGAGACCAAAGAACATGACCGTGGGCTCGAATAGTCCTTCATGCGTGAGGAAGGCAGCCTTCCACTCATCTCCTTCTTTGATCCTGATGTTGTTATAGCCCCATCGCACGTCTACTACGGTGAACTTGGTGCATCCGCTGAGCCGATCCACGACTTGTGGGATGAGGGGCGAGACGTTTCTGTTTCTCTTTGTCCATTTGTTGACAGGCCGGTAGTCCTGCACCGGCCTCAGCTTTCCATCCTTTTTCTTTACAAAGAAGAAATTGGCTGCGTATGGTGACTTTGATACGCGGATGGTCCCCCTCTTTAAATGCTCTTGGACGAATTTGTGCATTTCGGCTTTTTCTTCTTGAGTGAGGGGTAGTAATCGTCCTGGCATAGTATCAGGCGCTCCGGGCAGTAGTTCAATGGCATGATCCCAGATGGTCGATTTGGGCATCCGTTGCGATTCTTCTTCGCTGAAGACCTTTCTGTGGCGCCTGTACTCTGCTGGTATGGCGTTGTTTGGTTCCGGGTCGTTCGTGGTACTCCCTATTGTTACTCTCCCCAGGAGGTATGTGTCGGTTCGCTTTCTGATTGGCCGTGGCACATTCTTGGTTCGGGGTACGTATACCGCCTTTGCGGCGTTTGGGGCTGAGAGGACGACGGGGAGATGAGTGAAGTCAATCCACCCTCGCTTCCAGTCAATCTTTGGTTGGACGGAGGCGAACCATGGGTATCCGAAAATAGCCTTGTGTTCTCCTAGATCGGAGAGGAAAAACCTCTGGTTCGTAGTTTGGGTTCCTGTTTTGAACTGGAGATCGGTGTAGTATTTGAGCGCCCCGCTCTTGTTTTCTGTTCCATCGACGTTAAATAGTGGCCTTGGGTTCGCCAGTCGTTTGATGGGAAGTCGAAGCCATCTTGCATAGTTAAGACTCATAAAGTTTTCGGTAGCCCCTGAGTCTATGAGGGCCACTCCTTCGGCTCTTTTCGCAATTGATCGTGCATAGAATCGGATTGTCATTGATTTCCTTGCTGACATATACACATTTTCACTATGAACTCGCCTAAGCAGGGCCGATCTGATTAGGCAGAGGGAAAATCCTGTGCCACCCCCATTTCCTTTGCCAGTTTGATCTGGTCGTCGAGGGACATTCCCTCAAGTTGTGCCCTCATGGTGGCCACGGAAGTCCCTTCGGATGGCTCTGCCATCGGGTAGTCCTGATCTTCCTCCTCTTGGAATCGATAAGGTTGGCCTGTCTAGGGCCTTGTCGGTAGGGGTTCCTAGGTGGTTGCCGTCTCTCAGGGCAGTTGCGGGCGAAGTGTCCTTCTTTACCGCAGTTGAAACATCGCATAGCTTCATATCCTGGTGCGGATACGTTCCCCCTTGCAGGAGGTCCCACTCTTTGTCTCCAGTTTCCTCGTCCTCGCCAATTATTAGAGGCACGACCCCTTGACAGGTCCATCGGGACTGGAGTGTTATTCATGGATGGGGGTGCATTGGTGGAGTTGTATTGGGGGCGGTTCCCTTGATTGTACCTGGGCTGCCAGTTCCTTTGCTGGAATGGCGGTGGTCTGGGTGGGTTGTTGAAGCGTTGAAATGGTGATTGGGCCCCAAGGGTTTTCTTTAGGATACCATCTATGATGGTTTTCCCTTGCGCAATAGTTTTGACCTTTTCCTTGAGGTCGTGGTAATTGAGGGGGATTGGCGGTTTGAGCGTGTCATGTAGGAGCGAGGCTGGGATTCCTTGCAGGAAAATGTTGTACGTTTCTTCGTTTCCCAGCGTGTATCCGGCCTTTCTTGCCAGGCTTTCGAACCTGGTGATGTACTCGTCATAGTCGGATCCCTTCATCCGACAATCCCTGATTTCGTTTCGGGCTCGCTGGGCCGCTTGGGTGTCCTGGAATTGTTGGCTAAATTCCAGAAGGAATTGGTCCCAGAGCGCTGGGATGTTATCTTGGGGCATGTTTAGTCTGTCGATCCATTCGCCCATGTCTCTGACCCATTGGGCTGTGTTTTCGCCTTTTATGAGGGTAAGGGTGAAGGCGATCTTTTTGAATGGGGAGTTATACCCGGCTACATCTGCGTTCAAGCGCAGATACCCTTTGACTTCTTCAATGAAGTCGTCTGCTTTGGATCTATCCCCATGAAGACTTGTGGGAGTGCTCCCATGGTTTTAACGTCGGCGGCTGCTGCCACTGGTATTTGTGGTGCATTTGGGTCCGGTCCTGGTGGTCCTCCAGGTCCTCCTGGTCCTCCTGGTCCTCCTGGTCCTCCAGGAGGCCCTGCTCTTTTAAGGACCTGTCTAAGGACGTTCTGAATATGTTGTGGTGCGCTTTGGGTGGTTGCGGATGGTTGGTTGGTTATGGCTGTGGCCGTAGTAGTTTGGGTGGACATGGTCTGTGAGATGCTGGGGATTCTAGCTCCTGCTGGGATGGCGTCGGTGGGTAGCCCTTGCAAGGGAGTGAGGGTTCTGATGGGAAATGCTGGTGCTTTTTCTTCCACTGGTGTGATCTTGATCTTGTTGAAGGCGTCGTTGATTTCCTTAACCGCTTCATCTGACTCAGTATCCGAGACAACTTCCGGCTCTTCTAGCTCTTCGTCAAGGAGCTCGTCAGCTTCTGACCCCTCTGTGTCGTACTCGTGTAGCTGTGGGACGGCCGCTCCTACGGTATATCGTCCCTTGTCCCAATGGACTTCCTTCCACCTATCGTCGTGAATGCACACCAGCTTTGGGTTGGTTGGTGCTTTGCCTCGTGGTGTGACAATGATCTGTATATCCCGATCTGTGGGATTCGCTGGGTGTTCTTTGGAAATGTATCGAACTCTGTGGTTCCTTCTACCTGCGACGGCGTCTACCCAATCGATGGTCGTAGTCTGCAGTGTCCCTTCTGAACTGCTAGCCGTATTGAAAAGAAGTTGAGTCTAATGTCACCACCAAGGGTTTGACAGCAACAATAGACACACTAAGTCGATGAGCTAGGACTCGAAGTGTCCTTAGAAGACTTATAGAGATGAAGTCGACCTGCAAGTCGATGTCGATGTCGGGTTACCGCTTGCTGAGCTCCAACTCAGTAGCCACCCAAGAAGAAGTAGAACACTGCTAAGATTGAGACAGGAGACTCAACTTGCCTCTACCAGGTGTAATGAGTCCCCTATTTATAGTACATAGTACTTGAGGGCAGGCCTAGAGCCTGAAGGGGCAGTGCTACCTATTTTTACTTGAAACACGGGCGAGAACAATAACGACCAGTAGCAAAGGTCGCTCAAGAGAATCACAAGCTGATCGACATGAAACGGGGCACGAAGCTGAAACAGGGTACGAACTCTATACTTGGCCAGTTCCGCAACTTACAGGGGTGCGATGGTGTTGAACCATCACCCCAGGCCGGTTACACTCTGTGTCCGAAACGACTTCAGGTTCTTCTAGTTCTTCGTCAAGAAGCTCGTCAGCTTCTGATCCTTCAGTGTTGTATTCGTGTAGCTGTGGGACTGTCGCTCCTAGAGTGTACCGTCCTTTGTCCCAGTGGACTTCCTTCCACTTGTCGTCGTGGATGCACACCAGCTTCGGGTTGGTTGGCGCTTTGCCTCTTGCTGTGACGATAATCTGTATATCCCGATCTGTGGGATTGGCTGGGTGTTCCTTGGAGATGTATCGAACTCTGTGATTCCTTCTGCCGCTAACGGCATCTACCCAATCGAGGGTCGTGGTCTGCAGTGTCCTTTCTGAACTGCTAGCCGTATTGAAAGAAAGTTGAGTCTAATGTCACCGCCAAGGGTTTGACAGCAACAGTAGACACACTAAGTCGACAAGCTAGGACTTGACGTGTCCTAGAAGACGTATAGAGATGAAGTCGACCTGCAAGTCGATGTCGATCCTAGGTTACCGCTTGCTGAGCTCCGACTCAGTAGCCACCCGCAATGAGGTAGAACACTGCTAGTATTGAGACAAGAGACTCAACTTGCCTCTACCAGGCGTAATGAGTCCCCTATTTATAGTACAAAGTACTTGAGGACAGGCCTAAGGCCTGAAGGGGCAGTGCTACCTATTTTATAACCGAGAACAATAACAACCAGTGGCATAAGCCACTCAAAAAATCACGAGCTGATCGATATGAAATGGGGCGTGAACATGAAACAGGGAACGAACTCTATCTTTGGCCGGTTCCGCAACTTACAGGGGCGTGATGGTGTTGAACCATCACCCCAGGCCGGTTACATAAAAGGACTAAAGACATTGTGTACTATTTAAACCCAGTTGGTTTACTTGGAATGTCATCTTTTACTTTTAAAGACATCAATAAGAACAGCATTCATCAGGATTCCCACAATTTTCTTTTTGGCACTTGCTATTACTTGCACAAGCTTGTACAAGTCATAAAAGCTTGCAAGTCACCAGACTGGCCAGCTATGTCAGTTTTTCTGCAAGTTGAGTTTTATTATTGCTTGACAAGCTCCAACAAGTCAACAAGTAGTAAATGCAAAATTTAAAAATGCTTGTATTTCTGCTCATCTACTACATAATAAAAAAATAGGCTGAAAACATAATGGTGTAATGGTTGGATGAGGGTTTATGAGAAGGGTAGTATGTGGGTTCAAAAATTAAAAATAAAATAGGCTAATGAACAGAACAACACCTTATGTTTCAGCAACTTCCGCTCCCTATATAATATACCCTATCCTTGCCCTTCACCATAAAATGGTTAGAAACTGGGGACCCTGATGACATACCTGTATCGCCCAAAATTGCTATTCCCACACTAGACTGTCCTGCAAGCTCTTTGGATGTAAAGGAAACCAGAAGCTAGCTCATTTGTAACTTGCATTAATACTCTGCTTAAATCTGACAAGGAATGAAAACATACCTTGTCCAAAGCTCAAATGTTGGGCTGGTGCCAGAATCCAGCATACTGTTTGATAGTGATCTGCCAAGTTTGATAGTCCACGGGGAGTTGTATTGCAAGTAGACACAGTTGTGATAAGGGCAGGAGCTGTTTGAGCTATTTTTGAGGGTGAGCATCAAAAGGGAACAGGTTGGTACGATGTGGTGAAAGGAAGGAAGACTAGTACATGGCCTGAGACATGGTGTGGGAACTTTGGGTTGAACCAACACATGATGGTTCAAACCATGAAATTTGCTAAGTCCATGTCGTGCTCCCTACATCTACTTCTCTCACCTGGTGCCCTTCAATTTCTCCATTCCGTCCTTGTTGTGCCATCATAGACACTTAACATACTCAATCAATGTGCAAATGCATCCATGCTGCAGTGACCCCTCCAACTGGATTTTGAAGCTGGGTCCAAACCCAAATGTGGATGCAGTCAGAGACATCCAAGGAGTTTAGAGAGAACAACATGTCGTATGTCCAATTTAGTCTTCCTCTTGAGTCTTCACATCTCATTCATAGATTCTTTACCATCCAGTATTCGCCAATAGCACTGGGCCTTGTTCCACAGACCTACAGCCACCACACATTGTCACCACCAAGGGTTTGACAGTAACAAAAGACATGCTATGTCGATGAGCTAGGTCTCTAAGTGACCTAGAAGACTTATAGAGATGAAGTCGATGTCGACAACAGGGTTACCGCTTGCTGAGCTCCAACTCAGTAGCCACCCACAGGAAGATAGAACACTGATAAGATTGAGACAAGAGACTCAACTTGCCTCTACCAGGTGTAATGAGTCCCCTATATATAGTACATGGTACTTGAGGGCAGGCCTAGGGCCTGAAGGGCAGTGTTACTACCTATTTATATCTGAAACATGAAGGAGACAATAGTGACCAGTAGCAAAGGTCACTCAAGAATCACAGGCTGATGTACATGAAACAGGGTGGGAAACTCAAAACAGGGTCAGAACACTCTAGGTGGCCGGTTCTGCAACTTACAGGGGCATGATGGTGTTGAACCATCACCCCAGGCTGGTTACATCACTCCCTCGCTAGATAGGATGCCCTCATCCTGTCTTCCTTCATCCTGATCGCTTCACCAGCTGGGGCTGATATCGCTCGACCCCCACTTGCGGGATTTTCTTTCTGGCCCTCTCTGCAACGAGCCGGTCCTCACATGCTTGTTTTGCGGCTTCAGATGCTGCCAGATTTGCCTGAGCCAGGCATAGCTCAGTGTGCAGAGTGTCGACCTCTCGGTCCAGGACTCGGTACCTTGTAACTTTGGTGAGGAGGGGTGTCACCGGCGAGAGCAGTGACACTTAGACCTCGTCAGTATCCCTTGTTTCAGATGAAACCTCAGATAACTCAGCGGATGCGTCCACTATGGCGGGTGGGAAGTAACTGTGACTGCTGTCCAGCGACTCGTTAATGGTACTAGAATCGGAGTCGACGTTTGGGTTGCTTGCGACCTGAGGAATGCAAAGCAGAAAGCACAAGAGACTCAGGAAAGCGAAACAAGCCACGGCTTTCCTAGAGACAATAGAACGAAGTCACTACTCTTGTTTGTGAGACAAGGAGACTCGACTTAGGGTCTCGTCTCGATGCGCGCGTGCGCATATGTACTACTGGTACACATGACTACTACTACTACTCGACCGTTTTCCGGTCATACGGCTACTTTGGTTGCTTACTGAGGGGCTGACGAAGCTGACATACGAGCTGACTACGAGTCTGACCTGTATTACCAACCCCAGGCCTAGACAGGCCTACCACACCTGGGGGTCAAGCGCATCTCTCACATGCCATCAGCGGTTCTCTTGCCCCCTTGCAAGCCGCCCTGTGACAAGGGGCCAATCATCCAGCTTGATGATGGCCTCCCGGAGTGGGTGGTAGTCGACCTCGGTTCCCCAGAGGCGAGCGCGGAACCAAGGCAGAAGCGGGGAGAGGGGAAAGTCGTCAAAGTCGGGGCGAGCATAGAGCTCGATGACCTGGGCGTCGTGGTCACCCATTGCATTGGCCGCCAGGCCGGCCACTTGCCCATCGTCCAGCTGTTTGATAAAGACGGCGGGCTTTTCGCCATCTGGGGTCGTGATGGTGAACTTGGGGAGCCTTCTGTCGTTCTCAAAGTACCCATCAGGGCATAGGAGGGGTTCTCTGTCGATTTGCTGGATCCATGCTTTGAGCTCGCAGTTGTCCTTGTTGACCTCCTCAAACTGGTGTTTGAGACATCGTGCCTCATCTTGGAAGAGTACCTCTCGCTGCTGGAGTGTGGAGGCGAGGCCTGTGGCCAGCTGACGGAGCTGGGTTGGGTTGAGGTTTTTGTATCCATCCAGGATGGATCAGACAGTGCCTGGGGAGAGAGGGCCTTCCCAGAAGGCGTTGGTCTTGAGGTCGGGGAATGTGCCAGGGAGGTGGATGGTGTTGGAGGCGGGGGTGGTAGGGGCCTGACCGGGGCTGGCCGCTGCGGAGGGAGATCGGACAGCCTCCTCGGGCATGATATGCATTGCAGGGGCCGGAATCAGGACTGGGACAGGTGAAGACATGAGGAGGCGATTGTGTTATGATGAGCGGAGGAGGATCGAGCTGATGACTTTGCCGGGGGTTTCTGCTTCCCTTTTATATTGTTCAAGGGCCAGCGTTTGTGATACTCCCAAAGGAGATTCGGGGCATGCACTTGGTCAGCTGGTTCCCAAGTGTTGTCACTTTTGGGGTAGCCCTGCCACTTTATGAGATATTGCAGCTTCTTTGATTGCCCTTGATGGCGATGATTTCTAATCTGCTCCACCTCATATTGTTCTTTGTTGTCAATCAAGTCAGGGGGAGGTCAGGTGTAATTGGGCCCGTGGGTGTCCGTCTCCCTATATGGGGTAAGGAGGGAGGCATGAAATACTGGGTGGATCAACCATGAGGCGGGGAGTTATAACAGGAAGGCGACCGGGGATATTTCTTTGAGAATCTTGAAAGGGCCATACCATTTCAGGTTTAATTTGGACCCTTGATGTGGGAGCGTCAGGTGGGTCCCTTCTAGCCACACTTGGTCTCCGGTCTTATATTGACCTGTTGGTACTTCAGCTGCCTTTCTATTGATTGCTTCGATTGCTTGATCTCGTGCCTCCTCCATTCTCCATGTCCGCTGTTCTACTGCCTCATTGTTGGTTTGGATCTCCAGATCTCTGGGCCCCAATGTCGGTTCATAGCTGATCAGAATTTGATTGGGTGATAGTCCAGTGGTGCTATTCTTTCGGTTGTTGTGCACCGCAGTTGCGACTGCGA